>OX123186.2:80335178-80517963 GCA_944739405.2 Euclidia mi | reverse complement strand
GACCACATTTCATTCCTCACCACTTTATCGTAAGCCTTTTCCAATCCACGAATGCGCAATAGACCTTTTGACCTTTGGCCAAGAATTTTTCGGCTACGCACCGCAAGGAAAAGACTTGATCCGTGCACCCCATACCCTTTCGGAATCCTGCTTGTACATCCCATATTTTCTTGTCGGTTACTTCCATAACTCTTTCAATCAGTACCTTCGCATACAATTTGCCAACAATGCTGAGAAGGCTAATGCCTCTATAGTTCTTGCAGTCTTGTTGCGAGCCTTTTCCTTATAAAGAGGCACAACCACCGCTGTGGTCCAGTCATCAGGTACTCGGCCGGTGCTCCAGCACAAGTAAAATAAGCGCTGCAGCTGACCAACTATGATGCCCTGTCCAGCCTTCAGCATTTCAACCGTAATCCTATCATATTCTGCAGCCTTACCTAATTTCATACTTCCCAACGCCTTCCGTTATGATTTACAAAACGGTTTATTCAGCGGTTATTCAAAACATTTGCTTTGGTCGGAACGTTTTCAATAGATTGGTTAGACTGTTAATGTAATTTTATATCAATATTGGTAAAAGTAATAACTAGAGGCAGCGATACGGCTATCGAGGCAGCGGTAGCCGACTGGATATACCAACTGACTGCCATGCAGAGGGTATCGGGTTCGAATCCACGGCATACACCAATGCCTCTTCGGAGTTATGTGCATATTGAATTGTTAATTATCTGACCAGATTGAAAACATCCTAAAAAAAGGACAGGTCAGAAGTACCCTTAACAGAAGAGCATGCATGAGAAACTTGATGGGAGTGAATGAAGCAAGAGAGGTATGTCAGGATCGTTGCAAATGGCGTTCCGTAGTCTCTGCCTACCCCTCCGGGAACCAGGCGTGAGTCTATGTATGTATGTATGTACATGTACCAAAAGATAATTTAAAACAAATGTAAATGAATGCCCATGTTTCAGATAACGTAGTTCTCACGGTTGCGGTTCACGCTCGCCTTGAAGCTCTTGATACAGCTTTCTACAGTAACATCTCCAGTTTGCTCCAACTTTGGCCACCTTAGTGGTAGATCCAAGTCCTTAGTTGGCACGCATATCAGCCCCTATGATGCCAAGCATGCATAGTAAGACGTGGCCGTAGCAGTGTCGCTGACAGTCATGCAGTTATCTGCTATGGCACGGAAATGAAGGCACCCACGGATACAAGAGTTTATAATGTGGTCCATCCGTGTGAGCCTTTAGAATATCATTCGTTTATTAGTATTCTAATTCAGTCTTTTTAATACAAAAACTACTTTTTTTACGAAATTTGTATTGAAGAAATAAATCTAAAGGCATTATTGTAATGTTACTAGGCATACATTTTTACCAAATATATAATAGTTCTTAATTGAACATTAAATATTTTCATTACTTTCCCAATAATTATATTATTTTCAAACTATTGAGTTTGACACCAAGAAATCTTCTGTGTCAAAACTGCAATTGAACGTGCTAATCAATCTCGATAACTTACAATGATTAAGAACCAGGGGCATTTTCAGAGAGAGGTATGAAATGGAAACCAATTTAGCAGTCGATAACCAATATTGCAAGTGACCACAACATGCAATTGATGATTGCGAGTTGAAACCTCTAGAAAATGTCCACTAGAAATTGTAATTGCTCGATTACCTATTTGAGCGTTATCCATGCTGAGAATATGACATTAACATAACTTCACGCCTTTTATACCCGAAGGGGTAGGCAGATGTGTATTACACAACCACTTTTCGCCAGTTATGTTTCAGTCCCAATGTAATAGGGGGCGAGCCTATTGTCAATTATATAAACCTCATATTCAAAGAATATGAGGTATATTTCTATAAATAAAATTAAAATATGGGGTCTTCTTATACAGCCTTTCCTAGTCTACTGGTCGACTTAAGCCTCTCCTGATTTACTGCACAGTAGCACTGTGAGTCATAAGACCATTTGGCCTCCTATAACAAGCTTGCCAGACGGCTTGGTATAGGATTTGATTTAGAGTGTCTATCTCTTTGCAAGTATACTATTTGCTTGTGTATATTCTTTAGTCATCTCTTACGACACCCTTGAAATGGGATGGGGTGGTGACACTATGTTTTCTTATTCCGTCACTTAATCTTGAACACTTCTCCTTCATCTTTCGTCCTTTTTATGTAATTAGGTACACTTTGATTAGAAATTCCATATCCACAGTGGTTGAGCCATTCGATGTATTAGCTTATTTAATGTTTCATTATAATATATTTGTATATACAATGCTCCATTGTCGATGATACCGCAATCAAGTTAATTATTGAACAAATGTAAACGCCGTTTCCCAAACTAGCAATACATGAAGCGTTATCGAATTTCATGTCATTATTATCAAATTCGATTTGCTTCATAATTATAACTACAGAACCATGTGTTTTTTTAACTCAATCTATTGAAAATTTAAAACGTAAGTGATTTTTATATATTACGGCTCCACCCGCGTGGTTCTAATTTAACCCCTTAGGGTGGGCATTTCCAAAAATACTCTCATAGCGCGTCTTTAGATTCTCCAAGGACATACATGCCGAATTTGAGCTTCATGCGCCCTGCAGTTTCAGATCTGCATTACTTTTCAATCACAGTAGGTAATGCAAGATTTATGCATTATTTTTATGGTCTTTTAACGAAACGCAATAGCTTTTTTTTAATTTAAGAGCATAATTAAATTATTTTTATTCCTAATTTGATTAACAGACAAAAATGTGGCTACGTACGGCGTCGAGGTTATTAAAAGGCTATAAAAATATGTTACAGCAGTTGTAATTAACGTAACATACTCTCTCTCTCTCTCTCTTCCTAGCTATACATCCCACATGGTGATGGGGTAAGCTTTCTTTATTTTACTCTTCCACTTCGCTCTATCTGCGACATCATCATCAGTAACATTACAATCCCTCTTGTCCTTTAGCACTACATCTCTCCACCTTATTTTGGATCGTCCTCTAGGTCTCCGACCATGGAGGTCAAGCTGTAGTGCCAAATTTTCGACGTAGTCTGGTGGCCTCCTTTTCACATGAGCATACCATCTCAGCCTACTTTCCTGTATTTTTTTGGCGATGTCGCGTATACCGAGCCTTCCTCGCACGTACTCGTTGCGGATTTTGTCGAGCCTGGTTACGCCGCAAATCCACCTCAGCATCTTCATTTCAGCAACTTGGATGGTATGCACGTTCTTTTGGGTTACAGCCCATGTTTCGCTGCCATACATAATTAACGTAACATACATCTTACTGAAATACAATTATAAATGCGAAAGTTTGGGAGCATGGATGGATGTATCGACGTTACTCTGTCATGCAAAAACTACTCAACCGATTTTGATGAAACCTTACAGCATATTTCTATACATTAGAATGCCACATGGACTATTCCTCATCCCGATAACCGAAACCGGTGAAGCACAGGGCTGTAGACAGTTGATAATAGTATCACGGTGCATAGAATATACATAAGAATGAGTAAGATAGCAACAGCTAACGTCTAGCTTGCTGCATATTGCCTCGAACACACCGATTTTATTAACATAACCGTAACGTCCTTTGTGATTTATGCTCTTGTAGATATTATGCAACCAGCACCGTTACACAGTACACAAAGAATGCAAAAATTCCTAGCTTGCAGAGATTATGCAGCTGGCAAAATTTAGAAAATGTTTATGCTCTAAAAATCGTAGAAATATAATTATTGTATTCATTTTGACCAAGATTCATGTGATTCGAAAGATTAACCCTACCGCGGCGTTCACTACTGTGTGAACGTGGACTCACGCCGGGCCCACGCCAGGCACCCGCAAGTGGTTGGCCTAATTGTCAATATGCTCATAATTGATATCCTATTATTACTATTGCATCAAGTTGATTTGCCGACACTTGCTATAATACCCGTAGTTAGCCGTGCTTCGGGAGGTGCATAGAATTACCGGCCTCAGATTTCTTCTCAGAACAAGAACCGTAAGGTTATTTCGGAGGCCTTCGGGTGACCTATAGATACTGACACTGCAGTTGGCCACACACAGAAACGAAAGAAAATTATTTTCTGTTCTCCTTCGTGTGAAAACCTTAGACCGTCTAGACCGACAAGAATAGGGACCGACAGCTTTACGTGTTCTCCGAATGGCAGTAGCGCTCTAATGCCACACGCGGTCACCTATCTAAGGCTGGTTTCAGAGTCACGCGTTTGACCGGCGCCGGCCACATGCGCGCGCTTACAATTACACCAGATTAGTAGTAGCGTTTCATAGTCACGCAGTTCAAACGCGCCGCGTGTGAGACGCGCGCCGTCGGCCGGCGCTGCCGAAGCTTCATACATTGCAAAGAGAAACGCGAACTCGTTTCACAGTGGTCCGCGCGCCAAACGCGCTGTTTAAGACGCACTGGCCGACGGCGAGTGCCGCGCGCGTCACTCTGAAACCAGCCTAAGTGGTGACCTATGCAAGCGTTGCTTAACTTTGCCGATACATTACGAACGGCGAGCTAAGTCACGGTGAGCACTACACGAAATGAATGCATTACTATTTGAAATGCTCGCATACCGCTACTTTGTGTTATTATTTTGGCCCTGCATCTCGGTACAATTTGAATGCTGCGATAATAGCAATCATGAATTTGTCACGTACAGTTCTCGGTAACACATGAAAGCTACAAACTAAACTATGTACGTATACGTAATGGAATGGATCGACGCAATCAAGAGATTGAAATCTATATCTTGTTTGTTTGCAATGCTAAGTACTTGCGCGTTTAGTAGTCAAGAGGTATTTATATAGAGCAGTTGTTAACAAAGAAGGCTTAGGATTAATTTATTACACAATGTAGATTAGAAATATTTGACCGAAAAAGCTCAACCATCTCTGACATGGTTGCCTTACTGCCGTCAAGCAAAGAAGAGACTCGGATCAATCATAGTGAGATATATGTATATTCTTTTGTACGAGTAGACTTACGTTTGTATCTCTGCAGGGGTACGCAGATGTGTAATATTACACCCGCGTTTCGCCATATTATGAATATGCAGGACCCAAGTAATAGGGGTCGAGCCTAATGCCTAAACCAGGTACTTTGTCAAACTCCTCACTGCTACTGAGAATTGAGAAAAACTCAGTAGCACTAATCTCCACTGACCAAAGAAAGCACAATATAATAAATAAATAACTTCTCATTTGGCCATAAAAGGGGTGATAACGACTCTATATCGATAAATTATTTGCCTACAGAGAATTCAGAGGCAATCAAGATATGTTAATGGCCGTCTTTGATATTCAAAGTCGTGTGCAGACGCTCTTTAGTCTATGGTCAACGGTCACCAATGATTATATCTGACCACGCAGGCTCGGCTTGTTGTAGTAATTGTCTGTGCTACACGATATATAGATCTGTGGTGATATGTTGCACGAGATTCTGTGCTGATAGTTATGTATTGGGGTTTTGGTTGTTTGCGTGCTGGGATGGTATTGAAATATATAAATATATCTCCAACTTGTTAGGTCTAAAAATAACAATGAGCAGCTACATGAGCGACTTTAGTGAGAGTACTACGGGTACATATTGGTTCATATTACGTTTGGGCTAGTAATGAGATCGGTAGAGGACTAAAGTAAGTGGTCACTGTCCTTTCAATCGTGTAAGTAATTATTAAAGGTAATTGATGGCATCTAAACATTTTTTGTCTAGACCCTTGTCCGTGGTGACGGATTAAGAATACGGAATTTCACCAGCCCATATCATCCCATGTGTGCCGTAAGAGCCGACAGAGGGAACTTATTATGCAGAGTACAGCACTGTAAAAGAAGGCAAACTTGATACAAACCCTATACCAACCCGTTTGGCCAGCGTAGAATAGTTGGCCAATACGTCCTTTCAAAGGAGAGGCCTATTCCAGCAGTGGACTGTTAAAGGCTGATGATGATGAGACATTTCTTACTGTGACGGTTGAAAACTCTAGTGACGGGTCTTGCTAACACCACTCAAATTCTTATTCACCTCAAAGTTGAGTTGAAACCTGTTGGTTTGTACGACCCCCGAAATAAGTTCGCCAACTCATCTAAAACCTGTGCGGTATCCTCAACTTCCCTTATTGTCAGGGTCACGCGAATCTACCATAGTGTGTCATACGCTAATTCACCGCAATTTGGTCCGCGTAAGTGGACCTTACCAATAATTTCCCATGAGAGGCGCGCGCTTCCACGTCCTGTTACTATTAAGACGGTGGTGGACACCATGACTTGCCGTCCGTAGGTTACACCACGTGCTTACAGTAATAGGAGAATTTCACAGGCTTTTCGACGCCATGTCTTGTTATTTAGCATTACTGCTTCGCAAAAAACGACGGTGGTATTCCACGTTATTTTCTTCCGCACAATAGTTCATGCCAAACTGAGAGCAGGGCACTTTGCGAAGGCGTGCGCCTGTGTAGCGCCCTGTTTTCAACAACGTCGCGGCAGACACCACAGTGAAGACAGTGACTAACAACATGCGAAATATAGCTTTTGATCGTACCGTTATTTATTTAATTATGTATATATTTTAAATATAAGAAAATATACGTTATTAAATAGATTGCATCATCACGAAATTATGTATTGCTTATAATATTTCACGTAGCCTCTTTAGCGGCATAAATATTTAGTACCTATACAGACATATATTAAAAACCTAAACTTGTGACAGAAAGTATCAATAAGTTCCAATAGCCATTAACAATCAATCAAAACAACCTCTACCAAATAGTAACTATAGTCCGTTCACAGTTATTTTACCTCTAGCTGTTAGATTGGCCAACCTGGGCGTTGTGTTGCTATATTTGGTATATAATACTCCCATTTTAAATATACATTATTGCTAAAATGTACTTATTTTTTTATTGCCTAAGCGATCGTATTAAATATTTGGAAGTAATGTTTGTAACAAAACCTCTTGATATTGGCATGGCTATATGCATGTACATTTATTTTCTTACGAAATAACTAATTTCCTATGAAGATAAGTAGTTATAATAAAAATGTTGTCTATTTAATATATAAAGGTAAACGCATCATAATTACGCCAACGTGAGGTTCTAATTATCAAATACAAAAACGGTAAATTTAATTTTCATATTTATTTTGAATAAGAATGATGTGGGTGTCATATTACACCTATGCCTACCCCTGCATGGAAACAGGCGTGAGTCTATAAGAATGATCCATGTGGACTGCCAATGTTATGATGATTCGTAACTGCTGTCATATTCTGTATCAGACTCAGAATTTAATTCTATTATGAACCTGTCCATTTCAGCATCCGAAGACCCATCTGTCACGAAGCTTGTCTTCAATGTGGCGCTCATGTTTGCATTGTTTTTGTCAGTCTTCTGCAGTGATAGATTGAAAAGCTTCTTCAGCTAAATTCACAATGTTGGTTGCCTCTTGTCCTAAATTTTTGCTTGTGACTCGCCTTTTAATGAGACTCCACATAAGTTCAATTGCGTTTAGCTCGCAGTGGAATGGCGGTAATCTAACCACTTTGCGGCCATGAGCTTCAAGCATTTGAATTTTTGAAGCATTTCCACTAATATTGGGTAAAATGTTATGCACGGGTAACCCTATTTTACTTTCCTGTCATCAGAGAGTACAATTCCAACATAAAGAAAATAAACACCTACATCTGTCAGAGGTAAAATAACTGTGAACGGACTGTAACATAAACTTTATTTCACGAACGAGACACTATCCGACAACTTGTTACAGACGTAAAACTACAAATTAAACAAGACACTCGTACGAACAATTTTATGCCCTGTACAGATGTTAGGTCTTATGTAAAGACGCGTTGACACCGACCGAAACGGTCCAACCGAGCCAATTCGGATGATTACTCGCTCCGAGTCACTCGGTTTGTCTCTAGCTAACCAAGATAATTCGGTTCAGAGTTTGACACATCCATAGCTCATAATGTTTTGTTGTAATATGTACTGGCTATCAAGCCTTATGTGTTCTGTATTCTTTTTATAGTTTGAATTATGTTTTGTCAATATATGTCACTTCATTAAAATTATTGAGAAGTCAAACAATATAATTATTCTAAATATTAAAATATTTACAACAATTCGTTATCAGCACGAATTTGATGAGCTGGTTCAGTTTATAAAGTGTCTAGCTATTAAAAATATAGAATAGCAATATACATTTTGTGAAATATGGATGGCAAAAATATGCGGCAGTCTTCTTTTCCTTTTTCGTGGCTCAGCCTAAGTAAACGAGAAGACTATGGTGAGTGGAAATATAAGATTAAAATGTATCTTATGCACGAAAAGTTGTGGGAAACGATCTGTGGCTATCCCGATGGCGATCAAACCAGTAAAGAAACGAGAACTCGTAATGACCAGTTGGCCCTTGCCAAAATTTGCATGACCCTCAATGGTCCTGCAATAACCCATGTTAGGAAATGCAAAAGTGCTTCTGAGGCTTGGCAGGCACTTGCAGCTGCATATGAAGATAAAAGTATGGGCAGAAGATTATCACTTGAGCGTAGATTATATCGTTTAGAATTAAAGGATTTTGATAACAATATTGAGGCATATATAGATGCAGTATTGGTTACGGCTCAAGACCTATCTGATATAGGTAAAGATATCGAGGATGCTTCTCTTGCTGCAATAATATTAGGTGGTCTTACAGAGAGATATGTTCCGCTAATTATGACTTTGGAAAATTCTAATACTCCGATTACTACTGAAGTAGTTAAAGAAAGATTGCTGAGTGAAGTTTCCAAACAAAATATTGAATTGAATAATAGGAATAGTGCTTTGCGTACATTAGAACAGAGTACAAGTTCAACTCCAGCTACTAAGAGCTCACAGAAACATAAAAATAAAAAGAAGATAGTGTGTTATAACTGTAAAGAGCCCGGTCAATAGTCACCGGACTGTCCTCACAAAAATAAGGACAATAAGGGAGCTTACGCAGGTACATTGTCTTTGGCACTGAATAGTCTTCCAAAGGAACAACGAGATATTTGGTACATTGATTCTGGAGCAACCAATCATATGACTTCTAGGGAAGATGTTTTGCAAAATGTCAAGAAGTTATATACAGAGACTAGTAAAGTTACAGTAGCAAATGGAGAAAAGGTAGACTGTACAGGAGTTGGTGAAGTCAAGTTTAGTACTAAAGATGGCATTGTAGGTACAATTTCTAATGTAGCAATTGTCCCAAAACTGAATTCGAACCTTATATCTGTGAAAAAGGCTGTAGATAAGGGTTTAACTGTAGTTTTTGATAAAGAAGGTTGTAATTTCTATACAGATTTTTCTTGTACAGGTAATATAGTTTTACATGGTTCTATTCATGGAGGTTTATATACTTTGGATTGTTCAATATATACGTCTGAAGATTTGTCGGCCAATACTGTGCATTCTGGTTCATTAAAATATCACCTGTGGCATAAGCGTCTCGGACATCTTTGTCGGTACGGTATGAATAATAAAGTTAGTTAGCAAATAATAAAGCTTAAACAGGAACAAGCTATAGGACTGGAATACGACGAAGTATATAAAGAGCCTTGTGTAAGCTGTATTGAAGGTAAGCAAAGTAGGAAACCTTTTAAACCTATTGCTTGCAAGAAATCTACCTCTTTATTAGAAATTATTCAATCAGATATTTGCGGACCTATGTCTGAAGTTTCTTTTCAAGGAAACAGGTATGACATTTTCTTTATAGATGATTATTCACGTAGAGTCTTTGCTTATTTTATGTCAACAAAGACAGAAGTGATGAGAAAGTTTTGCGAGTTTCAGTCTTATGTTGAGACTCAAACTGGGTCCAAAATTAAGATATTAAGGACTGACAATGGGTCTGAATATGTTAACAAACAGTTTGAAGATTATTTGACTTCCAAAGGGATAGAACATCAGACATCTGTTCCTTACAGTCCTCAGCAAAACGGTATCGCAGAAAGGACTAATCGTTCTATAATAGAAAAAGCTCGCTCAATGCTGGCGTGAAGTTCACTATCTAAAGCCTATTGGCAAGATGCTGTCAACACAGCTGTATATTTGAAGTCCTCACGTAGCATTAAAAACACACACACCTTTTGAAAAATGGACAGGAAATAAGCCAAATATTTCCAATTTGCGTGTGTTTAGTTGTCGAGCGCTAGTTCAGATACCTTCCTGTCATAGGAAGAAGTTACATCTGAAAGCTGCTCAGTATATTTTTGTTGGGTACACTAATGACCCAAATAGCTACATGTTTAGAGATGTTCTATATCCTAGAAGGTTAATAAAGGCCAGAGATGTTACATTTTTTGAAGAATGTTTTACTGATATTAAATCTTCGTTGTCGGAAAGTGTAGAAACATGTTTGCCTTTACCCATAATATTATCAACTGAATCACACGAAGAATCTTCGCCAAGACAGGTTGAACCTGACTCGGTAGGAATTGAGCCTGTGGAAGATTCTAACCCTGATGATAATTTTTCTGATGCAGTTGATGATGATTCTCAAGATCATTCTACACAGCGATTTCCAAATACAAGTAGAGAACAAGATGATACTGGTTGTAGATATCCTCTACGAAGTAGACTGCGTAATCTAAAAACAGAGCTAATTGATGCTGACGAACCTACTTGTTACGCTGATGCTCTGAATTCAGATCAACGCAATAATTGGATAAAAGCTATGAATGATGATTATCAAAGTTTAATTAAAAAGGGTACATGGGTTCTAGTAGATAAACCAAACAAAAAGATTATTCCTTGTAAGTGGGTTTACAAAATCAAAAGAGATGAACAAGGTAATCCTATAAAGTATTTGTACTTTATTGGATTACCTTGTTCATCTCGAGATTGGTTGCAAAAGGTTTCAAACAAGTAGCAGGGGTTGATTATGACGAAACATTCTCTCCTGTCATGCCACATTCATCTCTGCGGATGCTATTGGCATTGGCAGCGGAGAAGAATCTAGATATACATACATCACTTGGATGTAGATACTGCATTTTTAAACGGTGATCTAGAAGAAGAAATTTACATGTTTCAACCACAAGGTTTTAACACTGAAGATGAAAAGGGTTGTTTGCTAAAGAAATCCTTATATGGATTAAAACAAGCTCCACGAGCTTGGAATATAAAATTAAACAAAACTTTGTCTTCCTTGGGTTTTAAACAAACTCCTTCAGAACCCTGTGTATATAAGAAACTTTTTGCTAAAGCTTTTGTCGTATTGGCAGTATACGTTGATGACATTTTAATTTTTCATAATAGTGACAAAATATTTGACAGTGTCCAAAACGATCTTAACAAATTTTTCTCTGTGAAAGATTTAGGAAAAATTAAATATTTTCTTGGCTTAAATGTGCAAAAATGAGGAAATACTGTTAAATTGAGTCAGCACAGCTATATACGCGATGTCTTACAGCAGTACAATATGTCTGATTGTAAATCTGCACAGACTCCATTGACTACAAATAAGTTGGTTCCTGCAGAACATTGTGAGTCAATATATCCATATCAGAGTTTGATTGGTAGTCTTATGTATATTGCAGTAAACTCTCGGCCAGATATTTCATTTGCTGTTAGTTATCTGAGTCACTTTAATACTAAGTTTGATATGACGCACTGGTTAGCTGCAAAACACGTTATTTGAAAGGGACTGTCGATTATAGTATTTGTTACAAGAAGACTGGGAAGTATCTTACTTGTTTTACAGACGCAAATTTTGCAAATGATTGCTCAGATCGTCGCTCATATACCGGTTTTTATACTGAGTTTGGAGGAGGTCCTGTATCGTGGGAGTCTAAGAAACAACCCACAGTAGCACTTTCTTCCGCAGAAGCATAGTACATGGCATTGAGTTCCTGTGCTAAAGAAGCCGTGTATTTACGTCGTTTCCTGTCAGAGATAAGTAATATTTCTAAGGCACAAGTAACAATTTATAATGATAGCCAGAGTGCACAAATGTTGGCCAAGAATCCAATTCATCACAATCGTACAAAACATATCGATATACGATTTCACTTTATTCGTGAAATAATTTCAGATGGTACTATTCAATTGAAATACTTACCTACAGCCGATATGCCCGCTGATGTTTTAACCAAGCCGTTAAGGCATATAGCTCATGATATTTGTGTGAAGGGCATTGGTTTAACTGTATAGTACCCAAATTAGGCTAATAGCCATTAAGTGGGCGTATGTTGTAATATGTACTGGCTATCAAGCCTAATGTGTTCTGTATTCTTTTTATAGTTTGAATTATGTTTTGTCAATATATGTCACTTCATTAAAATTATTGAGAAGTCAAACAATATTTTTATTCTACATATTAAAATATTTACAACATGTTTGTGCAATCAAACGTATATTTCGGCTATATTTGGTATGCTACGGATTTTCGTAGCAAATCATAAACCGTATTAAATTGCATACGGCCTTTTGATCAATATGTCAAAATCTATATTTATAAATTTTGTTAAAGAGTCAGCCTTTGGAATTCATTATTTTATATCATACAAAATTTACTTGAATTATCCTGCGCGAGTTTAATCTGAGTGAATGTCGAGTCTTGTCGTGTCTACGTTACGCAAAACTGGCCGTTGTTTAGTATCCTTTGCACCGTGCAGGGAGAGTACGAGGGTAATATCTCAGATAGTGTAAAAATTAGTTTTAGTCAAAGAACAATGGCAAACCACCGTACATTATCAGTGTCGCATTAAGACTTCGCGAGCATTAGTACAAATACTTTAAAAAGATAGATCTAAGGCCTATTAAGTAAAATGTAATTACAGAATATTTTTATGTTATGGGATTTTAATAGAAAACGAAGTTAAAGAGTTGTAAGTTACACCTCGCGCATTTAGTGTGGGCAGGTCTGAAGTTAGTCACTCATATGGTTATAGTATATCATCTGTGATCACTAATGTCACAGCTGTCACAGTGATAAGTTCACGTATGTGCAGTTCAATGAATAAACGTACATTGCGCAGAACGCTAATGACTAACGTCAGGTGACGTTTCAAGGAGCTACCTACCTATGTAAATATTAATTTGAGCTCTTAGCTAATAACGTAGGTATCATGAGCATAACAGAACTGTGATAGGAATGTTAAATCATTTGAGAGTACCTTTTCTAACACTTACTTCTACGATTTTCTTTATAATTATATAGGTATATCACACTTCGCTGTAATTATGTTGCTCTATAATCACAGAGTACATTCTCTACAATATATCCAGCAAACTTATACTTTGCAAACTCTCGCGCTAATTAGCATTTAGGGATACTTAACTGATTTGCCGTTTCATCAGCCCTATGTATGTATCATAAAATAGTAATTAAGTGAAAATAAAATATGTTTGGTAACAAAGCATTTATTTACATATTTTGAACCATTATATAATGCCTCCGACTTCTTCGAAAAACTGAACTGGTGACGGAATAATAGCTTGACGACGAATATATTGAAATGAAATGAAATATTGACTGCACGGTTGGCGTAGTGGTTTAAGCGGCCGCCTCACCGCTTGACATTGCGCCGAGTGTTGTGGGTTCGATCCCCACACGAGACAACACTTTGTGTGATTCAGAGATTGTTGTTTCGAGTCTGGGTGTTCATTGTGTCCGTTAATTGTATGTTTGTAAAGTCCCCCGCGACACAGGATTTAGTCCTAGTGCGGGAGTTGTCTTTTAAATAAATAATAATAATAAAATAATATTCCAGATATCATACAATGCACATAATGTATAATCATCAAATCCCATACTACACAAATAAAAAATCTGTTCAAAATAACAATACGTATTAGATTTTTGTCTCAAACGCGCTTCAGAGCATAATGACCAAAAAGTAAAAAAAACGTATGTCCAGTATCACAAAAACATAATTGTGTAACACCATAAGTAGGTAGGTATTCAACACTCAGGATGCAAAAGCTTAACTGAAAGCAGAAACGAAAGCTAAGCTAAGAAAAGTTAACAAAACAATGCGAAAATGCGTAAAATAAATATAATATAGACATTCATTCATAAGATCTGTGACAACTGTATCAATGACAGATGACAAGAAATTCACGCGATTCGTCGTTTTTTGTAAGGTTTTTAACGATTTCATAAAAGAGGATTTAATGATTCTTATAAAATCTCGCTTTTGACGTTTAGTTATTGCTATGTGCATTTCAGATGTAACAAAATATTTCTTTCTTAGATATTTGTTTTATCCCGTTGAATAAAAAAAAATTATAACTAATAAAATAAACTACAGCTATCATTCTATAAAATGTATATAAATTCATTCATGCTCGCTTTCATTAATAAGCGACACTGATTTTGCCATTCTTCTTTGGATAGAACATTCGCCAGACTCTAAGGTGAAACACTTAGATACAATCGTGATAAAGTTTGATCCGAGTATCATCTACCATTACCGGAAAATGTCGGTCGAAACGTTCGAGCAAAAACTAAAGGACAAAAAAAAGAGAGCAGTTTTCTACGAATTCTATTGAATGGGTGGTATTTGTAGGTTGACCTTGGGGTATCTGGTATAAATAGAACCCAACTCTGCCCGAATGTGTCGTAAAAATGTATAATAAGAATGGCCGACGTTTGTATGCCTTTTCAACATATTTCTATCAGCTATACCTTTGTCCGATTGTTACTTTGTTCATTGACAATATGTGTATACTTCCAAAGTTGCGGGATTTACTCACACATTATTCAATATCTTACAGAAAGGTGAAATACAAGATGAGATCACAGGGTGAATGAATTCCGTGATTTAGGTAAGCTAGAGTAACCATGCTGATATTTCAGCGCAAATATTTTTTATCTATCTTTAAGGTTAATAATGCTATTGAGATCCGTTACGTAAATATTAAAATGAATAAGTAATTCTGCGCTACTTACATGGATACACCTAGTTATTTGTTGGTCGTCGTCTATAGTCCAATCACGTTCTATTTGGTTTTCTTCTGACTGCTATTAAGTAATATTTTCATAATTATTTTAATCTTAATGAATTCTTTATTATACAATATATCTATGTAATACTTTATTTCGTAGACTTAGACTGCCTCTGTGGGCCAGTGGATAGCGTATGCAATATATGCAATTATTTTCAATCATAGTCGACTATCTTTAAGTAATACAAGGATTGTAAAATTAATAGCTATTGATAGCTATTATAAAAAGTGTACAAACTCGCGTAATAGGGCCTATTAAAATTATTATTTTCCTTCGTAAAAATACTAACGAACGTCAGTAATTTAAAAACGAAAGAAACTATAATTTTACATACCTTATTTTAATAGGAGACAGTTGTACTTAAAACCTTAATACCGTGTTGGCAAACCCTTAACGTAGTACAGCAGCTACTTTTTACTAAGTTGAAGCATTCAGACGATTCAAATATATATAGAGCGCAAGAAGGAATGGTAGGACGAATATAAGGAAAGCAGTTTAGGTACTAAATTCTCTTTCTTCAGTTATATAGAGAGGCAGATAAATGGAGCATTATTTTTGCAACAGATTTATCTGACTGATCCGAAAAACCTTGATATAAAGTAAAATCGCCACTGGATTGAATTTACAAGGATATAAATATTTTATTTTGCAGATGGCCTTTGTTGAAATTCTGCATTCACATCACGTATTGCTTTCGTCGCTGGATATGACGTAAAAATGAACCTAGAGAGTTATAAACTGGAAAGCAAGCTATTATATTTAGACTGGTCTACAAGTTTTTGATTATGTGGTGGAAATACAAAGCCAGAGTGTGTATTATTACCACTAAGAACCATCCCGAATAATAATTTGTTTATAATAATTTGTATATAATAATTTATTTATAATAATTTGATTCATATAATTTTCTTTTTCCAGACAAATCCCACGTTAAAAAAAATGTTTTGTATGGTAGATATTTTTATAATAAAAATGTAGCACACAAAACATTACCACATATACCCACAAGTTACTTGGTACTTTTAAACGTTTGCGACTTGTACAAAGAAAGATTCGGTCTGCCCATGACCACGGCTGGGGTAACCATGCTAAAACTTGAAGAAATAAAAGATATTTAACCTTTATTTTCGAGTAATTACGCGTGTTCTGTCTATTACCAGACAAATTGAAATCTAACATATTATGGTAGATTTCAATTTGTCTGAACATTTGTCATAACATGTTTTAATTTTAAATACAATGTTTTCTAATATAAAACTCAGTAGACATGACTGTAAGTAAATTGATTTATTTACGTCTGCTAAATACAAAATACTTATAAAAGAAAATCATTTAAAAAGTTTCACATAAAGGAGTGTTTATTTCATACGGTTAATATATTAAACTTCATATAACTTTCAATTTGTCCATTCCAACTAGGAATGTACCAATTAAAAAAACCAGGAATATACTACTAAAAAAACTAGGAATGTACCAAAAAATAAAAAATATACCATAAGAAACTTTCTTCGTATAAATAGGAGTCTAATATTATAAGCCTATTTTTGGACCTCAACATTTAGAAAACTTTTGCCAAACACGTCTTTCAACCTATTAACCTGTTTAAGTAGTGTTGTTTAGTTACTAAAATAGAGTGCTAGAAAGATTTTATAGACCATATCGCTTTCAAAGCGAGTATTCAACATTTATTTTTTACTTAAGAAATATTGCTATGCAAATCATGAAAAAGGAGTATGCAAGCGTTTGTGGTTAAATATGGTACCAAGGGTTTTGGATCAGAGGAAGATGGCAACGTGTCAAATCCCTCCAAGTTTACGCTATATTTATCAATATGACTATCATCACAATCGTTAGGCCATGTCAAAGCCTTCGGCGGTCTAAAAACTCCGACACCAGAGTCAGCCACACACTCACATGAAAAATAAAAAAAGTATGTACTTATGTACTAGCTTATTAAAAGACAGACCATGAAGATAAGTCGTTTTAAATATTTTTTTTTGTCAATTGGCTTTAGATTTAATGGCGCATTTATTATACTACCTACTCTCGTGGTAAATACCTCAAATAAATCATACAGTCTGGCTGGTACGCAGTTAGTGTGCTAATATATATTATCAAAAGTGATTTATATAACTTTCAGTTTTAGTTATTCTGTTAAGAAAACTTACTGCCACGAATATTGTAAACAAAATTGAGTGAAATTCATTGTGCGATTATTTTCTATAAGTTCAGAACAAGTGCCGATTTTGATCATCTTTCCCGTAGTCTTTATTACTGTTACCTATTACGCAGATAAATCTACAATCGGTCAAATAGACTTCACGATACGCACGTCACTTCATGTACTGTCTGTCCACCACGAAGACATTATAACACGTAAGTATATGAATCGGCAGAACAGTGATAAAAAGTATTGTTTAGGTTTCGTTATTATAAGCCTAACAGAAAATTTAATAGCTGAAAAAGATGTTCTTTATTAATATTTACACAAATGTTTGTAGGTATGCCCTCGAGAATTTGAAATGTTACTCGTGCCATTACATAAAACGTAATATAAAATGAACGTGATATTTAGCATATTTTGAAGTTTGCTTTTATATCAGCCTAAACGACTAATGTGCTCATTTATAAGGTGATATAAATAAAAAAATGTTTGTGTTTCAGATGCAAGCAGCTATTTTATTTTTAAAAGCCAAATTACTATTTTGTATAATTATGTCAAATTACGTTTTATTCTTTAACAGGTTAAGCTGTGAGAAGGCGCGCTATGAGCATTTTGCTCACGCATAAATTAATTGGGAGTTTCGGGAAATCCCTTCTTTGTGCTTACCCTAGTAAACAAGGAACATACATGCCAAATTTGGAAGGAACACTTAAGAAATGGCGTGTAGAAAATCAAAATATGCATAGGAATATGCTAGGCAAATCAATTGTTGTATCACTAGTAGATACCAGTAGGTGCACAATGCCAGATTCGCAAAATGACATATTGATGCAAAATGTCACACTTCCTATATGCCACATTAGCAAAATGCGTTAAAAAAAGCCTTCATTTTGTGCAGTATATCAGTGTGAATCAAGCATGTTACTTTCATGTCCCATTTGTGTTATTAAAGACATATAACTCAAGATCTCATGGACGATTAAATCATTCTATTTTAATTGTGACATTGTTTTTTTTTAGAACTTTTATGAAAAGTTAGCAAAATACTAAGGCTAAAGTGCAATATTTTTTAGTTTGCACATAAGACTACATTTTTTGTTATTCACTAGTATTAAAACACTTTATTTAATTAAATAAAGACTTTTTATTTATTATTACATGTAAATTTATGGTAAAAATGTAATTGATCTCTAAGAAAATGTCATTTGAAGATGCTAAGATTCTAACAAACAACTCTAGGCGGCGAATTTAGAAGTTGCCTAAGCACGACTCTTGACGTAAATTGTATTGACAGCTGCCAAAAGTGTGGTACTTAGACAACTTCCAAATTCGCCGCCTATAGATGTTTGTTAGAATCTTAGCATCGCCAACATGATTTGAAAAACAAAATAAAACTATTTTTTTTTAATTTTCCGTTTGTTTTAATAATGTATGGCGACTAGATAGGCTTTTGCGTTATTATAATGCATTAATGAGTACGAATAACTACGAAATAAGAACATGAGAAGTCGAATTTCTAGTTCTTTATACTTATTATATAATTGGACTTTCAAAGAACATGCCTTAATATTTAGTTGAAATATTTCTTAGGTCGGCCGTGTGGTTGACGGCATAGAATACAAGTTTCTCCACCCCCTATCTTCCCGTGGGTGTCGTAAGAGGCGACTAAGGGATAACACGATGCAAATACCATATTTGCGTAGAGACGGAAAACTCGACATCAAACCCTATACGACTGCCTCGTTGGTCTCGCGGCATAAAAGTGCGCGTGGGATCGGGAGGTCCCGGGTTCGATTCCTGGGTCGGGCAGTGTTATTGGGTTTTTCTGTCACGAAATTCTCAGTAGCAGCACGGAGTCTGGAAATGTGCCCGGTACGGCAATAGGCTCGCCCCTTATTACGTGGGACTAAAGTATATCTGGCGAAAAGTGGGTGTAGAAATACACCTCTGCCTACCCCTTCAGGGATAAAAGGCGTGACGATATGTATGTATGTATGTATTTCTTAGGTTTATTTTGAATCGAAATATATTATTTGAAATTAATAAGAATTCACGATCATAATAAATTATAAATTTACTAGTAGTCGCCTGAGGCTTCACCTCCCTACCAATTTGGCCTTTTTTTAGACCCTTTGGGCTGATATACAGATTTTAAATATTTAAAATCTTTCATTTGTGGTTGCCTCTCTCATAAAAGAAAGCAGCTCTTCAATATATTTCATGTTTCTAAACAAGACAGTTGTTCGGATTTTCTTTTCATCCCTATGAGTTTATGATTTTAATATCATAGGCAGTTGTAGATGTTACTGGTGAAATTAACAAAAGTCATCCACCGGTAATTTGGAACAATCTAGGGAGGTATTTCAAATAATTATAAATGCCCCTAGATTATTAGGCGAACGGCGGTTTATGAAGGCACGCATACTAGAAGCTAAACTTATAACATTGTATATCCCAAAATAAAGATGGTTCATTAGATGTCCTAACTCAAAGCCAGAGGTTTTGTATTTGTTTTGCATTCAGATAACAATATTCTTATTTGTGTTCGCCATATAAATGTTGCACTATAAAATACAATTTAACAAAAAGTACGATATGAGAAAACTCAAGAAGAGACAGATATGATTTAAGCATTTAAATACTCGGCATGGTAGTGAAATCAGTAAAAACATTCGTAAACTCCTAAAACAATATATCTATATTAATTAAATGCAGGATATATTTTTTGGAAATATGTAATACAAATTGGAGAGTGTCAAGCAATAATGAAGCAAAATTACTATAATAAATTTTGACATTACTTTTTCAGATACACAGCCTATTTGACTACATTTATTCGAATACAAGAATACATGCTCTTCCGGTGTTATATATTTCATCTACCCCTATTTACGGTAAGAGTATCATCGCGTCTATTTCAGTATTATTCCAGTGGTCACGCGAACTCGCAATCAGACCTCGTCCATCGAAATGATCTAATAAGTTAATGGTATTGAGCTCCAGATTACATCTACTTCATCGTAATTATATGGATTCGTCCATTGTAGGGTATTGTTTTATTTCAATGTAACAATTTGAATATTTTTTTTAGAATCTCCAATGTCTGGTATAATGTCCTGTGTCACTGATGACTTAAGAACTAGGTATCATGAAAGATGTAAACCTCGAATATCAAACTTAGAGTAAAAATTTGTGGGTCACACAAAATGTTGGCCCGCATGGGAATTCAAAACACGATCCGCTACGAACAGGCAGTGGCGAGTTGTTTACTTAAATAACAATGCCATACGCGCAGTTACTAAACTGTATTTGTATAAAAGTATGAATTAAATAACCCATTGCGATTTACAAATAAACTAGAAATGGTTACTATCATAATGTAAAATATTAATTAAGTACATACATATGCTTCAATTATGATCTTATTGTATAGAGATGGTTCTGTACTTGCCATGACGTTTCGTTACTGCACTTGCCTTTGCGCTGAACTTTGCATAATCCACCCTATAACTCCACAACAGTCAACATAAAATCGAAATATCAAGCATCCTGTCGGAGACAGAAATGCTCGATAGTACTCATAACTCTATGTTGTTCAAGTTATCGCACGGTGCAAGTACGTGTGCAGATACAAGCTGTAATCAACTCGCTGTCTAGACATGTCGAGACACAGATATCGTTCCACTGTCTGCTCTGTTTGTATAGCTTTAGGGTTCTGTAGACGAAGGGGCCTTTATAGTTTTGCTATATGAAATCAATATTATAATACGCCAGTGCTTTAGGGGTTATTTTTATGTTTATAGGTAAATCTATATACCTCTGGTATTGTATTATCAGATATCTTATTATAATATTCTGTGGTATAACAAAATATTGTGGAGTATAGTAGGTACTAAAGACTGTAGCGGCAATAGCCCAGTGGTGTACATAACAGACTGCCGCGACGATGGTCTCGGGTTCGATCCCCGGTTATCCTGGGCACACACCTCTGAATTTTCTAAGTTATGTGTGTACCTAATAAAAATGTTAATTATCGCTCGCTTAAGAATGTGCCAGTTAGATGGCAATAGGCTCGCCTTCTATTACGTTGGGACCGAAACATAACTGGCGAAGTGTGGGTGTATAATAAACCTCTGCCTACCCCTTCAGGTATAAAAGTCGTGAAGTTATGTGTGTGTTAAAGACTGTACATATGGCATAGTAGATGAAGCGGCCACCTTGCCCTTGCTTACTAGGACAAGTATTGCGATTTCAATCCCAACACATGGTAATACTTTGTATAGAACACATATTGTTGTTTAGTGTCTGGGGATCCTTTTTGTCCATTGGTTGAATATTATTATCCACACAGAGTTGTCTCGTGTAGGAATTGACCCTACGGCACACGGCGCAGTTCCAAGCAGTAAGGCGACCGCTGAAACCACTACGTCATGCGAATACCGACAGTCTGACACCCAAACGAAATTCAAAGATCGCTCATCTTCATGTAGAAAACTGCAGTGCCCGTACACAAGTCGTCAGACGCTAGCGAATACGTGATATAGGTACATACGTACGTCATATAGCTACAAGTCGTAATAAACACGGTGTCTGGAGACTTCGGGACGCAGATATTGTGTTCCGCCGTCTGCTAGGACGTCTACCTTGAGTGTAACTCCTCACAGGTTAAGGTTACGAAATCTCAGATACACAATGAATGTATCTACGTATAAGTGTCAGCGCACACCGAACTGCAAAATGCTCGCGCATGGTCGAGCAAACTTTTGATTGCTCAACCATGCAGGCGGCATGCTCGCCCTTCCGTGAGCAAGCTCCGTTGAAATGCTCTGGGCTGCCAAGCGGGAGTGTATGGTAAATTTTTCTTCATCCATGATTTCCAACTGACGCCGGCCGCGCCATAAGTAGTAAACGTACGTCCACACAGTCTTCTCGCTGTGGCATACTGAGCGCGGGCGACACGCGGCGGCGCCGGCGGCGGCTCGAGCACCCTCGCGCATGTAGAACGCATACTCGAACATTTACTTGCAAGCTCGAGCATGGTCGAGCATCGAGTTTGGTCGTGTATTCAATTTTTAAATGTATGGAATTATCATAAGATTAATTTTCAATGATTTCACAAAATGCTGCTCTGCTCTTGGTGTGCGCTAACGCTTAACTGGGCAGTGGGCAGTGAGTAGTGATCTTGTCTGCTAAGCCGACGGTAGTGTGTTTTATAAACAATCACAGATAGTAATCAGGATCATTTGTTATGTTTTAAGTTATAAAAGTATCGTGTAAGCTGTGGAAGTTACAACGTCGAACATCAAGGTTTTAATTGTGCAACAACTTTGGAAAATAATTAACCTACGGATGCTAAAAATGGTCGCTCCTACTCAGTATTGAGGCCGTCAGTTTAGCAACTCCGCTTGAGAAGATCCCTGGCAAATAATTGCTTGCTTCCCAAATAAAGTGCAGTGAGACGCTAAATAAAGTAGGTACGAAGTGATCACTTTCAGCTGTCGCATATCCAATGGCCATCGTTCATTCTACAAAACGAAAAGTAGTACATTTGCTACGAATTTCTTAAGTATTTCTTAGATGAATCGAAATGTGGCGCACGAGAAAGTTGGTACTACTTTGTAGAAAAGAACTATGGTGTTCCCCCTTCCAGAGAGAGCATGATCTGATCAGGCTTAGTGCTGGACTACAGCCAGATGGAAGTACTGAATATGTAGGATTCTTAAAACTAGAAGAAGGATCCTTTGACCAGGCTAAGTGCCTGATAAATCGTTGTCCGAAAAATGCTGCTGAGAACTTGTGTACATAGCGTTCGCAAACTTTTTGATAGCACATAGATTCAGAGTAGAGTTTCTGTCGTTCCGTCGGTGTTCGGAAGATGTCACTATTGTTTGTGCCATCACCATTGTATAACAGCTGTGTACCAGTAATATGTAGCTGCCACACAACCACTAAATGTTCGAGACTCGAAGAGAAAAGCTCAACAAAATTAATATTCAGCGCTTGTCGCAAATGCAACAGATAAGAGGTACACACACATACAAGTGTATGGACCTGTTAGTATCGGTTTAATTAAAGCCACTGCAGTGACCAACAGTGATGGAACATGCCCATACATTTTTGATACAACTCTTATGATCCTATGAATATCCAATGAAAATGGTATCCAAAAGCGTATCGATTTCTGTAATAATTACTTGTGTAATAAAATTATCGTACCGATAACAGCGTTACGCACTTTAGTACTATGCGATATTTGGACGATAAGGCAACGACAATTATGAAAATCTAAACTCATTAATCGTCATCAATTGCTGTTTGACAATGAGAGGAATCCTTCGACGTGAATAGGAATGATTCCAATTCGTCACGATGACTGAGGCAATAACCGGGACCGACAGCTTTATGTGCCTTCTGAAGCAAAGCTGGTGCTCTGCTGTAGATGCCACACGCGGTCACCCATCTAAGTGGTGACACCCATCTATGCGAGGGTTGCTTAATTTGCTGAGCCTAGTCACGCTATGAGCGCTACAATACCACGGCAAAGAGGCAGCATTAGTATTGCTGCATTTTGTCCCGTAAGAATGAGTGCCAAGAGCCCAATAAAATTGCGATCCTATCTTACACCTTGAAACTCTGTCATTTCTTTTTATAGATATTTTTGTACTCTGAAATGTACTTCGTATAGAAAATATACATTTTTGTAGCAAGAAATTATGTAGATATCATTGTTTGAATGGTATTTTTGGTAACAATTTACCAAAAATACCATTCAAATCTTACTACATACAATTAACTGTAAATCTTCACACATTATAAAATAATCTAACGCGTTCTGACTGTCTGCATGAGCGCGATAAACTCAAAATCTAATAAATCTTTGCACGGTTTTCACAAATACATAGTATGATTGCTGGTGAACGCTTATATCTATAACTAGACGATGCCTGCGGTTATTTAAGGCTACTGCTCCACTCCCGTGGCTCATAGCGTGAGGTTATGTAGCATATAGCCTTTCTCGGCAAATGGGCTTTCTAACACTGAAAGATTTTTTCAAATCGGACCAGTCGTTTCTGAGATTAGCGCGTTCAACCAAACGATTTTTTTTGTCTGTGTGGACTGGTTGTTGGCCATAGATGGCCTTGACAACTTTACGCGGACTATGGGTGAGCGCTGAAGGCTCCCAACCCGTTAAAGTATACTAGACAGCGTTTTGACGCCCCAAAGGTGGACTACCACGCACCTCGGCTTCGGGCGCTGTCGGCAATGCGGGACTAAGGTGTCCCGTGGTATTTACGTTAATAGCGCGTCGCGTATTCCGTCCTCGTCGGCGAGTACAGAACTGCGGTTGAATTTGTATTGCTTCGCGAGCCGTGTATGCTCTGATTTGAGCTAACGTAATGTCGTCGTCCGGTTCGTCTCAGACGTGCCTAGGTTTCTTAATCTTAGAAATCCTAGATGGTGTATAATTTACATCACATTTAAAAAAGTGGGTTGGGGTGTGTCGAAGCAGAGTCAAAGTAGCTACGGGAGCACTGTTTCATGAATTGCCTGATGGTCGGCAGTTATAAGTCTATGTGTAACTCCTCGTTACGAACGTACCACGGTGCGCCCGAAGCTCGCCGCATGAACTTATTTTGAAGTGTTTGTAGCCTATGGATCCTGTGTGGCCTAGTGTGTGCGAATACTACACTAGCGTATGTCATTATAGGCCTAATACACAATGTATATAACCTAATCTTGTTCCTAAGCGATAGTTTAGGCTGGTTTTAGTCTTACGCTGACGGCACGCGCACCGTCAGCGCTGATGACCGAGATATATGAACTTCTAGGAAGCGTTTTTGAATATGCTATAGAATAAGCTATCAGCGCGCACGGTGGTCAGCGCTGATAGCTACGCAGCCGTACGCGTCGCGCGTCGGCCCCGCGTAGCTGTCAGCGCTGACGATCGCTCGAGCGCCTCTGCTTTCAGTGAGCGTTTTAGTGTCGAGCGGAGCGGATGTCATCGCGCGTACAGTCATGGCGAATCGCTAAGTGGATACAGGTCGAGTTATTGATGAGTCGTTCAATCGGTGGTACAGGCACGATTCGTAGGCTGTAATGGACCAGTTTATCCTGCATCTTTGCCAGTAATTCGTCAAAAGTTCTATTTGACATTCGAAAGTAATTAAAGAATTTACTTTTGTCAGCCCTCAAAGTGCCATAAAACAAGACAAATTCTCCTGCAACGGCTCTCTGCTCAATCAATGGATGAACATGGAATCTTCGTCGTCGCCAATTTTTATTTTTTTGGGATAGATAGTACAAAGCAGCAATAATTAATACACTCCGCATTTTGATCATCGACTGTACAGTAAGGCGGTCAGTACGATGTTAAAACGAGCCACGCTGAGCCTCAGCGCTGACAAACTACGCGCTGAGCTATGAGCGCTGACGGTCAGCGTGAGACTAAAATCAGCCTTAGATTTAGCGTTGACTAAGCTATGTAAACGCCTAAGCACAAAGGAGGCTCTATTGCGAGCCTTCGTAATGTGTGAACGGAACGATAGTCGTTCATCAAGAATCACACCAAGATATTTGGCTTCCCTAGTCCATGGAATAGGGGATCCAAACATCCTTATTTGTGGGGTCGCACCCGGAGGGTACAGGTGAGGAGCTTTCCGGTAGAACAGCACCGCCTGACTCTTCTGGGGATTGACCTCTATCCGCCATCTACGGAACCACGCGCCTAAGTCGTTGGCTGCGGATTAGAGCTTCCTACTGACTGCACCAGGGTCTGCGCCTGAGATATAGATGTCTGTGTCGTCTGCAAAAAGTGCTGTCTGCACTAGCCGATTCATCGGTATATCAGCAGTAAACAATGAATACAAGATAGGCGAGAGCACTGACGCCTGAGGGATACCGGCGCGGATGGCGTGACTCGGAGAGAGCGAGCCTTCAACGCGGTACCGAAAGTTTCTATCCGACAGATAGTCTCGTATGATGAGCACGAGCTTGTGAGGCACTCCCATAGTGAAAAACTTGTAAATCAAGCCGTTGTGCCACACTTTGTCGAAAGCTTTCGCTACGTCGAAGAAAACAACGCCGGTGAATAAATTACGCTGCATCCGCACGTTGATAATTATACTCAACGATACGGTGAACCTGTTGTACGCACGAGTGGCGGGTTCGGAACCCAAACTGTTCGGGGGGGGACTAAGAGCGATGCATCAACGCATGTTTTCAGCCTAACGTACAAAAGCCGCATAAACTTTCCCTAAACCTTTAAGCAGACTGATCGGACGATAACTACTAGGCTCGGACTTAGGCTTGCCGGGTTTGTAGATTATTGTGCCCTGTGTCTATTGGCCCTAATCTGGGTGCAAAGTCTAACAGGACCGGTCTATGGTCGGAGTCTAACTCGTGTAACACTTCTACCGAACACAAGCGTAGACTTATGTTCTTTAAAAGGGCTACGTCTAGTAAGTCAGGTCTGTGCGTCACGTAAGGAGGATAGTGTGTCGCCTCCAGCGGCGTTATAATGTCATAGTGAAGTGACCCAGAGAGTGACTCGAGTATCGTACCGCGTGGGTTTGTCACTTGACAGCTCCAGCGGGTGTTCTTGGCGTTCAGATCGTCCGCAAACTCTTCAGCTTTATACATATATTAGTATAAAATTCACGCGGGCGGATCTGCGGGTGAAGTGTAGTATCAACTAAAATGGATTTAGCTGATTCCTTTATATAAAACCTAAGGTCAAACTATCGTCTTCTTTCATTCTCTTAACCACTCAGCGTACTTCATTTAAGTAACAATTATATTGAGAATCTCTTACAGACTTTTATTGTAAAATTATAAATTCTACACTAAAGCCGCAATCATAATAACAATTAAATTATAACAATCGTATCGTACAAACTAAAGTGGCTGATAGTTAATACTCCAGTTATTCTAGTCGCCTGTAACGCCATGTTGTAATTAACAACAAATTGTTGCGTAGCCTGTTGACAAAGCCTGTTTTGGATTCACTTTGATTATTATGATAGCCGCCGTCTGTCATAATATAGCCTAAAATTCTTGAACTGATACAATTGAATTACATTCAATTATTTCATATTATATGTGTTAAATACAGGGTTAAATAAATTGTTTTAAATGTCAGCTTAATTAATGATAATAGATGAAATATTTTATATGAATACTTATTTAATTATAACCTGATATTATTTGTGACATCGACGTGGTCAAAAGTCACGGGAGACAACTTGTTTAAGTCCATCGCCACAAACTCGGATCGGTCTCCTTTCAGCAGCGTGATAATGTCTTGCAGACTTTTCTTTGTCCCGTCTCGCCTGCGGGACACCATCTGGTCGTACTTGTTTAGCGACCTGTACACAAGCAGCTTGGCAGCCGCTATGTCCTCCTCGCTGAAGTTGCTAGAACAGATCTGGATAGCCGACACCTCGTCTATGACATCCAGCTTCTGCTGCAGGAATGCCAGCAGCTCGTTTGCCACAAGTTTGTCGCGCTAAACGATAAAATATAATATATTCACGCATTACACGTCCGCCTCAGAGCGTGGTCGGCGAATATGTAACTTAGTAATGAACGCGTAAGCGTTATAACCAAATGTAACGTATGTCCGGTACCTACCGCGTCTGCGTCATAATACCGTCCATACGCTCGGCCAATCAGAGAAGGCCATCGTCCGCGCTCGCGAAGCCTGACCAAATATGGTCAGGTGGCGACTCCAACTCTGATGGAGGGCCCGGTATATAAAGGGGCCGACAGAGAGGCCGGCACTGCTATTCTATACTGACGACTACCGCTACTCTATCCGTATACATTGTACGTATATCCTGGCACCCAGCTGTGGGTAAGTTACTACATTTACTGCGTTAGCGTACTGCCCATCTCTCTACCTGCTAGCTGAGGCCGGCTGACGCCGCCTGCCTGACTCTATTGGTTGTGACTTGCCTAATGCTGCTTCCCTTCAGGTTTCCGGTCCACCTTAAGGCTCCGGGCTACTCTACCTAGACCGCTACACTTCCAAGCACCGTCCTCGACGTCACCTCTGCCGACGAGTCTGACCCTGCCCTGCTCATGGCACTCAGACCGCCGGCGCCTGCTAGCCGAACCAACTGCCTGCGAGGATCTGTCACTACGCGCAGCCCTTCGAGCAGCCTGCCCTGTACACTACCGGAGGGAACAGCGTGGGAGACTGCAGCGCTTAGTGTTCAGGCCAGTGTCGTGTTGTTGGTCGGTCATACTCGTGCAAGGGAAGTGAGACAATACTCGGCAATAAACGCTACCCTCTAGAACTAGAACCTCTACTGCGTTCTTTAATACCAGAACCCGTTACACAAAATTAGCAGTATGTACAGATTGTACAGATCTCAGTCTCATACTAAGACTGCAGTGTCAAGCGGCCGCCTCGCCGCTCTACACTGCGCTGAGTGTTGTGGGTTCGAACCCCACACGAGACAACACTTTGTGTGAGTCTGGGTATTCATTGTATTCGTTGGTTGTATGTTTGTAAACTCCCCCGCGACACAGGATTTATTCCTAGAGAGGGAGTTGTGAGCAACAATTTCGCTAATTCGTGGAGAACGACTCTATGGCTATATTCTCTTGACTTTACACGTATTATTTTTGGAGGCATAATACACCTGATCTTAGTTTTTATTTATTATCTATCCTCGGTTAGGGAAATAATAATAATAATATTCTACCATATTCACACCACACCGTCTAGTCCCAAACTAAGCAGAGCTTGTACTATGGGTACTAGACAATGGATAAACATACATATATACTTTTTTTTTTGGAAATACATACATATTATACATAGAAACACCCAGACCAAGACAAACATCCATGTTCATGCACAAAAATGTTTGACTTGAGCGGGAATCGAACCCGCAACCTTCGGCGTAGCAGTCGCTTACACTCCTACTGTGCCAACCGGTCGTCTATAAATATTGTTTCCCGGTCTACCAATTAGAAAATATTGTCTGCTTCTTCCTTAACGACTATCGTTGCTATGCCTATTTATCATTGTCAAAACATTATCTTGGTTTTATCTCATGCTCGCAGAGATTTTACCGAATGTTATCCCCTACGGAGAGACGCCATTTTGCTCCCGTAATGGAGAAAGATGAACATCATTCTTAGGTAAGATCAGGTGTCAACATTTGAGGTCTCCTTATTCCCATAACAGCTGCTATAGATGTTCTTGACTTCGCCTCGCCGCTTGACACAGTGCCGGATGTTGTGGGTTTGACCCCCCCGCACGAGAGAACACTTTTTGTGATCCATGAATTGTATTTTCGAGTCTGGGTGTGCATTGCGTCCTTAGAATGTAATGTTTGTAACGACTATATGTAATATATAGACAAACGAGGTGTTAATATTTTTATTAAATACTCATTACTACTACCTATTAAAAACCACCATGATTACACCCATATCAAATTCAGTAGGTAATAAAGTTTACTACATATTTATAGAAAACCTCACAACCGATCTAATACATTCCGTGATCCCTTCTTCACCTCAATTAACAAGTATTTCAAGTAAACCAAACGTGCAAGACAAGACATCAATATTCAAAGACTATTGTACTAAACCAATTCAACAGTTTGTGCTGATACTCCTTGCCCATGTCAAGTATTTTCACCCAATCTTCGACGCTTCCAAACTCTACCAAACCAAGCAAAATATCTCCCAAATTAATGCCAATAGTATTAACCTAAATTCAAAATTAACTGATCCAAGTTCTTATTAATTAATGTACCGAATTATTGAAGCATTTGACGAATGATTGGCAACGATTATATATATCGTTGTGTGGGTAATTTAGGCGCTGTGCACACGTTGACACTTAGTGTTGCCGATGCCACCGGTATACCAAGATGATGAGCCATCATCATCGTATTTGCTGTGGTAGCGGCCATCGATCGGATACTTTTGCCAGTTGCTGTTACCGTCACAGCACATAGCAGAAACCCATATTGCCTGTATCTTGAAATTTACACAGCACCGTACAATTACTTGTTTACTTTTTGTTGCTGGTTATCTTTGGCGACTTCTTTTGTATTAGCTATACGTATTTATTTGGCTCACATTCTATATTATTTGAATTAACCCCTCAACTGCAATATGTACCCCATAGGTAAATAAGAGAAATATAGGTTAACTAGAGGACGCCAGCAGCTACGCCTGCATTTTTTTTAAATTTACCCGTTTTGGCCGATCCCGTGGGAATTTCGGGAAATCCCTTTTTAGTGTACCCCTACGGTCCCCAAAGAACATACATGCCAAATTTCAGCTTCCTGCGCCTAATAGTTTCGGCTGTAGCGTGTCTGTCAGTCAGTCAGTAACGCAAGGATTTTATATATTAAGATAACGAGAAAAAAAAGGCGGTAGGTGCTAAAAAAGTGAACACATTTCGAATTTTGCAAAGTTATTATTTAATTATTTAAAGTATATTTTTTTACATTTATTTGCCTACTTTGAGTATCTTAGTTGACAATTAGCCTGTACTCACGTTAGTCACAGTATTACATTACTGTATGTAAAGCCAAGACTGCAAATTACACCACCTGCCAGCACTTCACACACTTCTTAAGTTTACAATAAGGGAAGCACAACTGGAAAACACAACACAACAAAATGTCTGAACTAGACAACATCAAGACTGCCCAGAACAACCTCGAGCAGATGTTCTCTAAAAGGATGGCGGAGCTTGAGGCGCAGCTGCACAGCGGGTCTGCAAAGGACACTGTCGCAAAAGTGGCAGAGGAGTTCCGCACTTTTAAGGAGCTGATGTACACAATGCTTGGGCTTTTGCGCAAGCAAGTAAATGAATGTACACAGGCAATTGATGCTATGGAGACCAGGCACAGGCGGAAGGCCCTTATATTCCTTGGGGTGCCTGAGGTTGACAAAGAAGACTGTAAGGCGTCTCTATTGAAGGTGGTTCGCAAGATGGAACTTCCAGGTATCTCAGCTGACAGCTTTACTGCATGCCACAGAATCGGCGCGTCCACCAATGATCATCATCGTCCAGTCCTGGCCTGGTTTTCCGGAATAGACTCGAGGTCTGCAGTTTGGAGAGCCAAGACTAAACTGAAGGGCACATCTGTGACGGTTAAGGAGTTCCTGACAAGGTCCAGGCAGGCTATCTTTAGCAAGGCTCGCCAACACTTCGGCATCCGTTCCTGTTGGTCACAAGACGGTGTCATCATGGTAAAGGCGTCGGATGGCACTCGGCATAAGGTGACAACTTCGGACGGCCTGGACAGTCTGCTACAGAAATATCCCAGACAGGCAAGCGGATCTGCGAGCAAGAGCGGCGCCGGGGCTGTCGTATCATCGAACACAACCTCTAAGCCGCGTAAATAAGTAACAACTCACTACTATCTCTGTTTCTAACTCTTTTACTTTCTATATTCTGTTTTTCCAACTATACTCTAGCCTCAATGTTTATGCATGATTACTTAATAGCCTATTAGTTTGTTTATTTCTTTTGTCACAATCTTATTGTGGGGTATGTACGTTTGACATTTGACAGTTCGTGATTAGCGGTGATTAGTCTATGGATGGATAGTTACGTTCAGAAATCTTATTTGCAATGTTTTCTTTGTGTTCTCAGATGAAATTAATTGTTTTTGTTTCGTCTATGTTTGTGTTGTTTATTGTGTTTTGTATTACGTTTTGTTATCTTTCTAAATTATTTTTTTTTTGTTACTGATATTTGTTTTTCATGTTTGTGTTTGCTGGCGGGTGGTGCAGAGAGCACAGTAACTTTTCACTAATCGTGTATAATTAATAATTTATATATTTTTATATTGCTTATATATTATATTATTTTGAATTATTTACATATTATTAGTACGTTTATTATATATTATTATTTATGTCTATTTCCGACGATAATTCTTTTCATTCTGCGAATGATTCAGTTATTTTGTCTGCCGATGACAGTTTCTGCTCCATTAATGACAGTCAGTCTCTAAGTGATATTCTACACGAGCAGTTCAATCTAACAACCAATAATTATCTAAATGTGTGTCATATAAATGCACAAAGCGTTCCAAGTCATTTTAGCGAACTTGTAGAAACATTTACTGACACCAACGTTCATGCCATCCTGATCTCCGAGAGCTGGCTCAAACCTCAGCTTCATTCTACCTCATACCCGCTTTCAGGATTCGTTTTAATCCGGAATGACCGACTTGACAAACGAGGCGGAGGTGTTGCTATTTATCTCCGTAGCAATTTATCTTATAAAATGTTATCTTCCTCCTCCCAACACTCTACTTCTGCGGAGTATCTTTTTCTTGAGGTTTGGGTCAGGGGAACCAAATTGGTTCTTGGAGTAGTATACTGCCCTCCTTCGGTCAACTACTTCACTGATTTGGAATCGGTTTTAGAATCGTTGGGTTCTGAGTATGCACATCATATCATCATGGGCGATTTTAACACTGACCTTTTATCCCATCATTCACCTCGCTCCCTCAAACTTATCCATATCACCGAGTCTGCCAGCCTTCACGTTTTGCCTCTTAATGCCACTCACCACAACCCTAACGGGGAGGACACCTGGTTAGACTTAATCCTCACCTCTAATCCTACCTTGGTCCGCTCTCATGGTCAGCATCCTGCTCCTGGCTTCTCCCGTCATGACCTTGTCTTCCTCTCGTATTTCCTGAAGCCTCCTAAACCAAGTCCTAAAGTACTGTACTTGCGTTGTTATGGGCGAATGGACGTTGAAAAGTTGAGGATAGATGCTGCGAATATCGACTGGGAACCGCTGATGTCAGCCATCACTATAGACGACAAAGTCGATTTTTTTAACAACACGGTTACGAAGTTGTTCGACGTGCATGCACCCATCAGAAAAATAAAATTGAAACGTCCACCTGCTCCTTGGATGACTGAGGGGATTCGGATGGCGATGCGACGGAGGGACCGAGCTTTCCGCAAATATAAAAAGGATCGGTGTGACGACAATTGGTCTCTTTTCAAGATAGCTAGGAACAGGTGCAACCAGATGGTACGCAACGCTAAACGCCGACATATCTCCGAAAATGTTACCAACTCATCCCCTGCTAATGTATGGCAGTTTTTAAGGACACTAGGCATTGGGAAACCTCATGGCCAAGTGGTTCTACCGGTGACTATTAGTTTGGATGACATTAATCGTCATTTTACAACTACTGTCACTTTGGACGACCAAACTAAAAGTCAAACCATAGCCTACTTGGCTAGCTTACCTCGTTTGAATATTAATTCTTTCTCTTTTTCTCCTTTATCATGAGGTGAGATTAAAAAGATTATCCTGTCAATTAAGTCCAAAGCCGTGGGATGCGATGACATTAGTCGTCGCATGATCACGGTTATCCTTGAACAAATTTTACCTGTAATTACCCATATCCTAAACTTTTCCCTTGACACTGGTCAATTTCCCTACATATGGCGTAAAGCCTATGTGCGTCCTTTGCCCAAAATGTCAAATCCCACTCTCCTGACACATTACCGTCCCATATCCATTCTTCCCTTTCTATCCAAGGTACTTGAGTCATGCGTTCAGAGACAGTTGTCTGGGTTTGTTTACGAAAACAACATCCTGTCACCCTTTCAATCTGGATTCAGACCTGGACATAGTACTGTCACCGCATTGCTCAAGGTGACTGGCGATGTGAGGGCGGGGGTGGAGGACACCAGGCTTACTCTTTTGATCTTGGTGGACTTCTCAAACGCCTTTAACAACGTCAGTCACGACCTTCTCCTTCCAGTCCTATCCTATCTAATGATCTCACCTATGGCACTGGAATGGTTCTCCTGTTATCTTCGAGGACGCCAGCAGTCAGTACGCGTCGATGAAACTTCATCAACATGGCGTACTTTGGACTCTGGTGTTCCTCAAGGCGGAATACTTTCTCCTCTTCTATTTGCATTATTTATTAATCTTCTTACTCATGAACTTCATTGTGCGTATCATCTGTATGCTGATGACCTACAACTTTATACACAGTCCTCTTCAGAAAATTTAGATTCAGCCATAGCAGCTATAAACCAAGATTTGAATGCTATAAAGGTCTGGTCGGAACGGTTTGGCCTGGCAGTGAACCCTGCTAAATGTCAGGCTATTCTCGTTGGTAGTTCCCGTATTTTAAGCAGGGTTGACTTGCAATCACTACCTGGTGTCATTTTTGATGGATCTATAATCCCGTTTAGTTCAAGCGTCAAGGATCTTGGCTTACATATTGATGCCAACCTTAACTGGCGGACTCAGGTAGCGAATGTGAGTCGTAAAGTCACTGGTGCCTTGCGGTCGCTTTACCGACTGAAGAACTTTCTGCCATTCAGGACTAAGACAATGCTAGTACAGACTTTAATATTTCCCATCATCGACTATGGTGACGTGTGCTATCTCGACCTTAATGCAGATCTCCTCAATAAGCTCGATCGCCTTCTCAATAATTGCATTAGATTCATTTTTAATCTCCGCAAATTTGACCACATTTCTGAGTACCGATCAAAGTTACGATGGTTACCTATTCGTCAACGGCGTAGCCTGCGTACTTTGTGTACTCTTCATTCTTTACTGCACTCTCCTTGTGCACCCATCTATTTAACTTCACATCTTCAATTTCTGTGTAATACACATGAGAAAAATCTTCGTTCCTCCAATAATCTTCTGCTTCTTTGTCCTTCTCACAATTCCACCCTAGTACATTCATCCTTTATCATACAATCTATCCTTCTGTGGAATGCTCTCCCTCTTGATATCAGGATGTCCACTAACCGTTTTACGTTTAAAACTAGAGTTCGGCAGAATTATCTAAATGCATTAACTGAATCGTCATAAGTTATTTATCGTTTAATTATTTTATATACTTATGTATATATTTATTAGAATTATAGAATAAATATTTATGCGTTTATTTATATATATATATATATATATATATAGTTATGGTATGTATGTAAGTACGTATATTATATATTATATTTTATATTAATGAGTAGGTTTGTCTTTTGTTTTTCATTTTAATTTAAAAACTGCACCTATTACATATTTCTCTGCATCACCCAAAGGTTGACTGGTAGAAAATGCCTTCGGCATTAAGTCCGCCTTTGTACTATTATGTGCATAAAGTTTAAAAAAAAAAAAAAAAAAAAAATAACGGGACGTCTATCATTGGTCGTTGATATTTAACGGTTTTTGCACTTGTAACACGATCTTGTTATATCGTTCGATTTATCGATTTCCGCTTGACCAATTTTAATACTTTTATAAACTGGAAACGAGCAAGAATGAACGAAAATTAATTAAACAAATACGTATGCCATTGAACTTTGCGACGACGCCATATTGGCCATTTTGATATTGAAATAAGTGTGCACGGGAAAAGAAAAAATGTTTGTAATGAGAAAACATTGAGTAATCTTATAAGTATTATATACAGAACTACTGGAAAATAAGTGTAGATTTCACATTGAGTTATAGTTTATCGAAAAGTGATAAATATTGCCATGAAAAAGTAACGAAACTTTTGTAATGCACTTATTGCGTTCCCAAAGAATGGCGGCCCTTATTTTTCGTCGCGGAACCAAAAACGTTTTATGGTGAAATAATGATTCTAAAGTCAAATGAGTTGAATTATCTTTGCACATTGTATATTGTTTTAACGTAATAAAGTGCTCGCTTGGTGGTAATGTGTGGATATTCGATAAATTGTGATAAAGTTTACAAGTTATACCAATGAAATTTCTCATAATCAAAATATATTACATCGCTGCGAGAATAGGTCAGTTTTATTTACATATTGAAATATATAACTAGTTAGATAAACTCGTAACAAAGCCAGGAAGGTATAATTAATGCTATATTATAATATTTTTGTAGACGAATTTTTCGTTTTTCTGCAAGTCTACGTAAAAATTAAAAAGTATTTGAAATGACGTTGCATTTTGTGTGTTGGGCAAAGTGGGCCTTGCGCAGGTTAGGGGTTAATTCGACGACTGGTGGCGTAGCGGGAGTGTAAACGACTGCCACGCCGAAGGTGGCGGGTTCGATTCCCGCTCAAATCAAACATTTGTGTGCATGAACATGGAAGTTTGTCTTCGTCTGGGTGTTTCTTATGTAGGTATGTATTAAAAAATAAATAAGTATATAAGTATGTTTATCCATTGTCTAGTACCCATAGTACAAGCTTCTGCTTAGTTTGGGACTAGATGGTGTTGTGTGAATGTGGTAGAATGTTATTATATTATTATTATTAATTTAACGGTAATGGGGTTTATTTTTGCTAAACCATACGCCAATTTCAAAAAATGGCGCCCAACATAGGGCTAATCGTAGCTTTCAAGTGCTGCAACACAAAAGTGTCAACGTTTGCGCAGCACCTAACTGTCATGTCAGTGGTATATTGACGGCTTGGTTTTTTATCAAGATCTGTCTAGCCGTTATTAATTTAAACACAGGCTTGGCGATTAGATGTAAATTGAGGCCCATAAGTGCCAATTGAAAGCTGTTACTCACATGAATGAATATTATCATGTCATATTATGAATTCCGATGTGTGAAAGTTAATTTATAATTAAGTTTAAGGGTGCAGGCATCGTGATCTTACACACTGATTAGTATGGAAATCGCGAGCGGTAATTTAGTTTGGGCCATGCATACTATGATAAAGTGCTGGATACTATTTATGAAATACCTAAAGTATTATACGCTACTTGTGCACAGTTTTAGTCATGTAGATACTTATTTTCAAACTTTTTGCGCTAAATTTTTGGCTGGCTTCAATCGTTTGAGGTTACGGAAAGATTCATGAAGTCTATATATATTGTTCTGCACATAGATTCCATCACTTTGACGACACATGTTATGTTAACAAATGTTCTAAAATGTAAACATGCCGGGAAAGTTCAATTCGATCGGTTTGAGAATTTTAATTGAAATGTATTCATTTATAAATAACTTTATGTGTTATCAGAAACATTGCTTATTATTATACAACTGAAAAAGCGATCAAATATATCATATTGGCCAAGGGATTACAACAGTTTGAAACGAAGGCGCCAACCATTATTACGCTTCTTGAAAAGGCAACCTTAAAATGGCTCGTTAGAGAATAAACTTATTCAAGATGGCACTACAGACCAACAGCAAAAGGCTCGGCTATTGCTGTCCCGTTTTTTATTATAATCGTTCGCCAAGCCGATTGTTTCACAAGAGGTTTCCGAGTGAAGATTGTTCAATTATTCATATCCTAGAATAAAAAAATTGGTATAGGGAATTTAGGATACGTTCTAAATTCTGTGACTGTAGGTATTCATGTATAATGATTTGTTCCGTATCTGACTGGCATGTTGGTCAAGTGGTTAAGTGTCGGGCTGCTAAAGGCTTTTACCCATATAGAGGAAGGTTATATAAGTTTGAACCAAAGAAATGCTTTTGGACTGGATCTAGGGCTACGGGTATTGTTTACGTAAGTTGAACAGAAATAAGAATACCAATCAAAAATATATAAAATCAATGCCCATCCAATTACAAAATTGCCACTGAAATTGCGTTACATTATAATACCGAAAATTCCAGTAATCCTTTGGCACATATAGGTTTCATTTCCAAACCATTCACGTGCAGATTCAACTTTCATCGGCCACACGTTGCATGGCCACAATTGATTAACTTTAAATTGTGACTGCGGTATTTTTCATTCAAAAAAGTAATCACTCCAGAGTTTGTTGGTTTTGGTGTTTCAATTCTCATACAAAACCGCACTGGGAATCGGAAAAGTGGACCATTGTACGCCAATAGGATTTACGTTTAAAACTGAATTAAAGGAAGGGTTTAAACAATGCATGCATTAATATTTTTGCAGTTGCAATATTCATTCTTTTGTAACTTTCTTTTTTGTAAAATTAATCAACCAAATATACATTTTATATTTTTTTGGTTTCATGGCTGGATGAATCATAATTTTTGTGTAATAAATCTCAATAGCCTAATGATTGTAAAAGTTTAAAATGTATGTGTAATATTATGAAAAAGAACAGCATTATTATTATTTTAGTATCAACCTCAAGACCATAAAATACATGGCTGACTTAATGACGTGAACGTTTGACAAATTTAACATAAAAATTGTCAAAAGTTAACTTGAAAAGAAAACAAAACCAGGAATTGCTTGAAAAAAAGTGGTGATAGCCTAGTGGAGTACGTAACGGACTGCCAAGCAGAGTGATCTCGGGTTCGATCCCCAGGTACCCCGGGCACACACCTCTGACTTTTCGAAGTTATTGTGTATTAAAAATGTTAATTATCGCTCGCTCAATAATGTGCCCGATAGATGGCAATAGGCTCGCTCCCTATTACAGTGGGACCGAAACATAACTGGCGAAAAGTGGGTGTGTGGTACACCTCTGCCTACCCCTTCGGGGATAAAAGGCGTGAAGTTATGTTATGTCTTCCTTTTTTTTATTCACACACAACATAGGTAAAGCTGGATCTTCCCTTTTGCCTCAATTGAAATAGATACAAATACGATGATTAAGCAGTAAAAAGAAGCAGCAATTGCATCTTGAGCACGTCTAAGCGATAAGCGACGATGATTTGGGACTAAACTAAAATTATATAATAAAATAAATAAAATGTGTGAAGTTGTTCCAAATTACCGGGAGTTGTGACTGAACATTTCAAAATTATTTTATAGAACAGGTCTCAATCGCGCAATTATTTGAAAATAGAAAATAAAAAGCTTTTAATTGCCCGCATGTTTTGCCATGGTTTCACCAGTTGTGGTCAAGGCGTGACTGCTTATGACCAATTATATGATTTTTAGTATTCTTCATAGTGCTATTTACGAAAAAGTTATATTGATAAGATATATAAGGCAAGTGTGAATGCGACAGGACGAAGAGGAAGACCTAGGCGGACGTTCTCTGACCAGATTGGAGAAATCCTAAAAAAGGACAGGTCAGAAGTACCCTAAACAGAAGAGCATGCATGAGAAACTTAATGGGAGTGAATGAAGCAAGAGAGGTATGTCAGGATCGTTGCAAATGGCGTTCCGTAGTCTCTGCCTACCCCTCCGGGAAACAGGCGTGAGTCTATGTATGTATAATATAATAAAATTATAATTACGGTACGAAATTACGTATTATAATTTTTATTAGAGAACAACTGGTGACCAAATAACAATGCTTTGAACTAAGGTAGGAGCTAAATAACTATAAATTCTATAGACTCTAACGAGTAAAGCCCAAATTACGGTTACAAGATCTTGTTGAGCAGATTTTGGGCATAAAGTATTATCTTTTCTCAAAAATAATTTGTTCAAAAAATAGGTACTCTAAACGAGCTATGGTACGTAATAATAGTTTGAAAATTATTAATAATTCTAGTATTAAAGGATGCCAGTATATTAGAATAACCTGAGCATCTGTGATTACGAGTACTTAGCGCAAACCTCTGAAACCTTTACGCAATATATGATCTATCAAAAAAATTAGTGCGATGCAACTCTGTCCAGGCATGTCTTGACCAAAAAGCCATCTACTATCACTTGACGGTCATGGAACACTATAATCTAATGCCCCAAAGTGTGTTTATTTCATTTAAACAATCCCACGATTCGTTATGCTTTTCAGTCCAAATTTAATCTTGATTTTTCATGCGCCTTTAAATATATTTTCCCCTTTTATATATTTTAGAATTTCCGTGCAAAAATACACGCTACTAGATTACATTTTGCACCGCACTGCCCTCCAACTGACCTAATTGGCAATTAGCACCAGTCGAAGAGTCAATCTAATTTTTAGAACCCATTAGTTCTTCAGTTTTAACGTCCAACGATAATCGTTGCAGTTTAAAATGTTTTTACGTCATTACATCTGCCATCGATGCAGCTAAAAGAGTATTTATTATAGGGGAACAATTTTGCATAAATAGCTTTAATTAAATTCGGTTTTATAGCTTCGCAAAAATGGGATCTAAATGGATTTTACTCGCCTTATTCATTTGCCTGCGTGAGCTAAACTGTTTTAAACGTCACTTATCTGCTTATGATTTTAGCTTGAGTTTAGGGTGATGTTATTTAAAGTACTGCGTTTGTGATTTAAGAAGAGGTTGTGGAAGTTGCCGAGATAAATTGATATTCGAGGTTCGACGATGTGTTTTCATTGCCGTGGATAAGTTGACATTCACGTGAAGTTTGTCTTTACGAGAACTATGTTAAGCAGAAATTCCTTATTCCTATTAAATGACTGACTTTCTTATTATCTGATTTGGTTGACTCTTGGGTTTATTCCACTTTGTTCACCTGGGCGATATCACCTGGGTAAACAAATTTTACTTCTTGGTGTCCCCATTTCACGTAGCAATAATATCACCGATGTGAAATAATAGCGGAGAACTTTGTTCAGTTTATAATTGATTCACCCACGTGAACATAGGTGACTTTATATTCATCTTGTGGACGTTTATAAGTCATTACATATTTTTTTATAGACTCACGCCTTTATCCCCGAAGGGGAAGGCAGAGGTGTAACATTACACCCACATTTCGACATAATATGTAAGTTCCACGTAATAGGCGTGAGGCTATTGCCGTTACCGAGCACTTTGCCAGATTCCGTGCTGCTACAGAAAATTCTGATAAACCCTGTAACACTTTTGCCCGATCCGGGAATAGACACGATCTTGTTGACCGGACCTCCCGATCAACTGACGCATACGCTATCCGCTACACTACGGAGGCAGTAACGACATACTTAATACCATATTTATCAGTAATAATATACTATCTTCTTAAAGATCTATTTTAAATGTAAATAATGTCAAACCAAAATAATCGTTCAATTGCATTCGTATTTGCATTTTCAAATGCACATACAACGTGCACACACGCACAGCTATAGATCGGCATCGTGTTTAAGATAAATGTCAAATCAATATATATGCGGTATTGCCTCATGCAACTGACTGTTTGGCGCGTTAATGTGATCGGTGATTATAGATACGTACGTACGTAATTACCAATACCTATACACAATAGTTTCCAAATGATTGTTTAAATTAGAAATTATGCCTGTTGGTATTTCCCTATTTAGATTGTCCTATTTGGTATGGAAAGAGGTTTTGTACAACTACGCATCAACCATTATTAACAGAGCCAAAAGATAAAGAACGCTAAGCGAGTGGCACCGATGGGTGAAATTTTGGGACATCGTTATTTTGATAAGAATGTAGTGTAGTGCGTATGTGGCAATTCTTTTCGATAGTACGTGCTTCAAAATATTCTCACCCATACTGGTTCCCACTATAAGTCAAAGCAATGCATACAAACTAATACATGTTGGTATTTCAAATACATGAAAACGAATTTGCTTACAACAAATCTATCCAGTACTCCTTCAGATGTAAATTACAAACACTCCTTGGCAGACGATATATCGCTGCATGCCTTCACAATATTCTTTCTCAGTTTTTAGTCTTTGTGAGAGCGATGCGTCGATGCAGTTTCAATTTTACAGCGTGTATGTGTCGGGTAGCACCTTCTGAAGTTCCACTTTAGAGTTGGTAACTGAAGATGTATCGGTTTCTTGAATAAATCAAAATTTCGACGCATAAAATGTTTTCTTCGTTTCTGTAGCCGTGGAATGAAAATTCTTGAAAATCACCTCGGATTTGATGGTAGAGATATATTTCTTATCTCGCTCTATGAGTATGTATCTTGAATGGATAATTTTTGGCTAGTTAGGCTCTATGAAAACACTTTTCTAAATTAAATAAAAGAATAAGGGACTACTTAGAATACTATATTGACACCAACTATTATTAACCATTTCATGGTGCTACGGTTGGTTGCGAGTGGCTCAAGATCAGTACACTTCCTTAGGCTGAGATGAGATGAAGATGCAAAATATAAAAAAAAAAAAGTTTTTTTGGGTGGTAGGTGTTAAAAAGTATAACAGCTATCAAATTTTGAAAATTTAAATTTAATTAATTTTAATCAAGTAAATCATAATAGGATTGTTTAAGTGAGAGTCATCTTCTTGCCCTGGTCCCAATTTATTTGGGGTCGGCGCAGTACGTCCTTCGCTTCCATTCTTTTCTGTCACCCGTCATCTGATCATTTACCCCTTTCTCTTTCATATCCATCCTCACACAGTTCATCCATCTTTTCCTTGGCCTCACTCTGCCTTTCCATCCATCTACCTTCATTTTCATTACTTGCTTACCTACATACATAATATGTTCATACCAAGCCAAACGACTTCCTTTCACTTTCTCGTCTATAAGCGCCACTTTCAGACTACCTCTCACGTATTCATTCCTAATCTTATCCATTCTTGTAACCCCACACATCCATCGCAACATTCTCATCTCTGCCACATGCAACCGTTTTTCATCCATCTTCTTAGTAGCCCAACACTCAGCTCCATACAATACGACAGACCTTATAACCGCCTTATATATGCGTCCCTTGAATTTCAGAGGCATTTTAGGATTGCATATTGTGCCCGAGACCTGTCGCCATTTTATCCATCCTGAGTTGATCCTTTGCCGAACATCCCGATCAATTTCGCCGTCGTGTTGCAGAAGTGAACCGAGGTAGCGAAAGTCAAATACTGGTAGAGGTATACCGCCGAGTGTAACCGGGATTGGACTAGAGAGGCCGCCAAAGTCACAGAACATGTATTCGGTTTTGGTTCTGCTTATCCTAAGGTCTACGTTCTCCAGTCTCTTCCGCCACTCCTCCAGCTTGCTCTGCACCTCCTGTCCACTTTCTGCTACCAGGACGATGTCGTCGGCAAATAGCATGCACCAGGGTGCCTCTTCCTGTATGTCCGATGATAGGGCATCCATAATCAACAAGAAGAGGTAAGGACTAAGAGCCGACCCTTGGTGCAAGCCTACAGCCACATCGAATTTGGTTGTGATTCCAGCTACGGACCGGACTTGCTTGTGGCATTCAGCATACATAGCTTGGATCAACTTCAGGTACTTTTCAGGCACTCCTTTCTTCTTGAGGGCCCACCACAATACTTCACGCGGTACCCGGTCATATGCCTTTTCGAGGTCAACGAATACCATATGCAGATTTTTATGCGTCTCCCTGTATTTTTCACAAATTTGGCGAAGTGCAAAAATGGCATCCACCGTACCTCGACCAGGCATAAAACCGAATTGGTTACGTGAAATCTCACTCTCTGCTCGCAAACGTCGCTCAATTACTCTCTCCCATACTTTCATACTATGCGGCATTAACTTTATTCCCCGATAGTTGTTGCATCCTTGGACATCTCCCTTATTTTTAAAATGGGCACGAGGTAACTGCTGCACCATTCCTTGGGTACTGTTTCCTCATGCAACATCTTATTGAAGAATAAAGTCAGCCACACCCATTCATCCTCCCCTATAACAGCTTCTTCCATGCTTCTACTGGTATTCCATCTGGTCCTAATGCTTTCCCATTCTTCATTCCACTCACAGCCCGTTTTACCTCATCCTTACGAAGATGAAGTGATTCGGCATAGTTGGATTGGAGATTTTGGGAAAAGGACGAACGTAAGCTTTACGCCACACGTTGGGATATTGGCAAGAGGATAAGGAAAAGTTTATGATATGGGATATAGCGGGAAGAAGCTGGTCGAGGACAGTGGTGACCATGTGACTACAGATCTTATCGTAGCCCACTGCCTTTGACTTGATGGATAGGATTGACTGTTAAACTTCATCTGAGGTTACGGGAGAAAAGTTAAACGAATTTACGTTGAGGGAAGGCAATCGCGCAATGAAAATAAACATTTGACGCAGGGTTAGACGATCTAAAGTATTTGAGGTGATGAAATCTTTATTTATATCGTCTAACCCAATAGTCAGCGGCAGATTGCACTGCTTAGACCTACCTATCCCTAGAGACCCCAGAAATCTCCAGATATCACCTGGTGACCCGAAGTCAATATTTCTAATGATATGTCGGCGTTTGGCATTACGTATCATCTGATTGCAGCGATTTCTTGCAGCCTTGTAGCAGGACCAGTTGTCATCCGAACGATGTCTTTTAAATATTCGGATAGCACGATCTCTTCTCTTCATCGCCATCAGAACCAACCTGGACATCCACGGTGCTGGTGGTCGTTTCACTCTGATTTTTCTTATGAGGGCGTGGTTTTCGTAAAGCTGTATAACAGCATTTTTGAACATGTTAACTTTATCATCTATGGTAACTGCCGCCATCAAAGGTTCCCAAACGATGGATGAAGCATCTGAGAGGAGCCTCTCCTATTCTTCCTAACAAAGCCACGCGTGTACAACACCTTAAGTTGGGGTTTAGAGGTTTTAAGGGCGTATGCAAGGAAAATGAGGTCGTGGTGGGAAAAGCCGGGAGCGGGATATTGACCATGGGAAACAACTAGAGAGGGATTGGAGGTTATCATCAAGTCCAGCCAGGTATCATCACCATTGATGTTATGGTGAGTAGCTTGAAGTGGTAAAACATTGAGGTTAGCTGACTTCAGGATGTGGAGGAGTTTTTGACTACGAGGAGATTGGATAGATAGGAGGTTGGTGTTGAAATCACCCATAATGGCATGGTGCTCGTACTCAGACCCTAAAGATTCTAATACCATTTCTAAGTAGGTGAAATAATCAACAGCAGGGGGACAATACACTACTCCAAGGACAATCTTAGTCCTCCTGACCCAAACCTCTAAGAAAAGAAATTCAGCAGAACTTACAGTGTTACTAGAAGAGGCTAGAATTTTATAGGAGTAGTCGCTTTGCAAATAAATTGCGACACCACCACCCTGTTTACCTATACGATCACTTCGAATTAGAATATATCCTGGCAGAGAGTAAGTAGTTGAAAGAAGTTGAGGTTTGAGCCAGCTCTCTGAAATTAGGATGGCGTGAATATCTACGTCAGAGAATGCTTTAAAACTGTCATCAGCAGATGAAACTAAAGAACTATTAGCAGATATAAATAAATCATCTTCAGCAGACATATATATGAATAAATATAATATAAATATATCAATAAAATAAAATAAAATGTTTCAACTTAATAATTTACCTGAGTCTATACAAAAATGCAATATCATCACTGCACCACCCACCAGAAACTACATAATTTTACCTACAATTAACATAAAAACCATACAAAACAGAAAAGAAACACAGGCCCTGCAATCACATCGATATATTTTCGACAGCAAAAAGTTGAAAGGTTTTGGTATAAAATGTATGACAATGTTACGTTGTTAAGAATTAAAGTTAGAATGCGTACAAACGTTTTGTTAATTGCACAAATTGACAGCAATGACACGAATGACAGGTGTTTATGAGTTTGACAAGTACAAAAACAAGGTAGCTAATGAAATGAAAACAATAAAATATAGATATTAATAATACGTGGGTAAATAAAAGTTAGTGCTACCAGTAAAGAATGTTGAGTCCAGTTATAATAAATCTACAAATAACAAACAAAGTAATAAAACTACAGTTACGCAATAAAGTTATGAATGTGAAGAAATACGCCGTTAATACCTCAGTTCTTACGAGAAACGTTCTTGCCTGATGCGCCTGTAGAACTGGCACTCCCGACACCACTTGTGGTCACAGTCGAAGATCCGTCTATATGTTTTGGATACTTGGCCATCAAGGGATTCAACTCGTCCATGCTGGTGATTTTTGAACGGTTGCCATCCGGAGTTTTTACGACTATGATGCCGTCTTGTGTCCAACACGACCGCATGCCGAAATGCTGACGAGCACAGCCGAACACTGATTGTCGCGGCTTAGTAAGGAACTCCTTGACGGAAACTGATGAGCCCTTGAAACCTTTCTTCGCCCGCCACACAGCCATCTTATCCTCAACACTGTTGAAGCATACCAAAATGGGACGGGTACGGTCCTCACTCGGGCTACCGAGCCTGTGGCAAATCTTGATGGAAGCTATGGTGAAGTTCTTCAGACCCAATTTACTGTGTAGGCTCCCAGCAATAAGAGCTGTGCAGTCCTCTCCGGCAGCCTTGTTGAAACCAAAGAAGACAAGTGCCTTTCTTCGATGCCTCGTCTCCATTGTGTCACACATCTTGACACACTCCCAGATTTGTTTTCTTATTATGCCAAGCATACTGAAAGCAAGTTCCCTGAAGGCGCTGAATTCTTCAGCTACCTTAGCGACGGTATCCTTGGCGGGCTCACTATTTTGTTTTTGGGCCTCCAACTCGTTTATTCGCTTGGCAAAGCAGTCTTCAAGGCTCTTCTGTGCTGCTTGAATCTCCAATAATTGAGACATTGTGATTTCAAGTGCCTTGGACTTGTAAATGGCAAGTAATAATGTGCAGTGATCAGCTGGCAGATGGTGATATAGCTCAAACTAAATTGTTACATGTACAAACATGAGTACAGGCTATTTATAATGTTATACTCGCACTTAAACAATATTAGAACCAACCTGGAGATCCACGGTGCTGGTGGTCGTTTCACTCTGATTTTTCTAACCTAACTAATAAACGTATGAAAGATAAGGATACGTGGTGGTGGACAGAGAAAGTACAGAGTGTACTCAAGGAAAAGAAAGCAAGTTTTAAAGAATGGCAGCTGATGAAAGAAGGTAATGACTCGGTGAAAGAGAATAAGAAAAGGAAGTATGATGAATGTAAGAAAAGAGCTAAAAAAGCTGTTGCCTTAGCTAGAGCAAAAGCCCTTAACGACCTATATGGTTTACTTGAGAAACCCGAGGGCCAAAAGTATTTATACCGACTGGCTAAGGCTAGAGAGAAAAAGGCGAGGGATGTATCCCATATCAAGTGTATGAAAGACGAAACAGGAGTGGTTCTTATGGATGATGATAGGATTAATGAAAGATGGAGGACATATTTTGAAAAGTTAATGAATGAAGAGAATGATTGGAGCAAAAAGCTTGAGAACAAGGCGAAGAATATTGGACTATTGAATGTAATAAGTAAGGATGAGGTAAAACGGGCTGTGAGTGGAATGAAGAATGGGAAAGCATTAGGACCAGATGGAATACCAGTAGAAGCATGGAAGGTGTTAGGGGAGGATGAATGGGTGTGGCTGACTTTATTCTTCAATGAGATGTTGCATGAGGAGACAGTACCCAAGGAATGGTGCAGCAGTTACCTAGTGCCCATTTTTAAAAAATAAGGGAGATGTCCAAGGATGCAACAACTATCGGGGAATAAAGTTAATGCCGCATAGTATGAAAGTATGGGAGAGAGTAATTGAGCGACGTTTGCGAGCAGAGAGTGAGATTTCACGTAACCAATTCGGTTTTATGCCTGGTCGAGGTACGGTGGATGCCATTTTTGCACTTCGCCAAATTTGTGAAAAATACAGGGAGACGCATAAAAATCTGCATATGGTATTCGTTGACCTCGAAAAGGCATATGACCGGGTACCGCGTGAAGTATTGTGGTGGGCCCTCAAGAAGAAAGGAGTGCCAGAAAAGTACCTGAAGTTGATCCAAGCTATGTATGCTGAATGCCACAAGCAAGTCCGGTCCGTAGCTGGAATCACAACCAAATTCGATGTGGCTGTAGGCTTGCACCAAGGGTCGGCTCTTAGTCCTTACCTCTTCTTGTTGATTATGGATGCCCTATCATCGGACATACAGGAAGAGGCACCCTGGTGCATGTTATTTGCCGACGACATCGTCCTGGTAGCAGAAAGTGGACAGGAGGTGCAGAGCAAGCTGGAGGAGTGGCGGAAGAGACTGGAGAACGTAGACCTTAGGATGAGCAGAACCAAAACCGAATACATGTTCTGTGACTTTGGCGGCCTCTCTAGTCCAATCCCGGTTACACTCGGCGGTATACCTCTACCAGTATTTGACTTTCGCTACCTCGGTTCACTTCTGCAACACGACGGCGAAATTGATCGGGATGTTCGGCAAAGGATCAACTCAGGATGGATAAAATGGCGACATGTCTCGGGCACAATATGCAATCCTAAAATGCCTCTGAAATTCAAGGGACGCATATATAAGGCGGTTATAAGGTCTGTCGTATTGTATGGAGCTGAGTGTTGGGCTACTAAGAAGATGGATGAAAAACGGTTGCATGTGGCAGAGATGAGAATGTTGCGATGGATGTGTGGGGTTACAAGAATGGATAAGATTAGGAATGATTACGTGAGAGGTAGTCTGAAAGTGGCGCCTATAGACGAAAAAGTGAAAGGAAGTCGTTTGGCTTTGTATGAACATATTATGTATGTAGGTAAGCAAGTAATGAATATGAAGGTAGAGGGATGGAAAGGCAGAGTGAGGCCAAGGAAAAGATGGATGAACTGTGTGAGGATGGATATGAAAGAGAAAGGGGTAAATGATCAGATGACGGGTGACAGAAAAGAATGGAAGCGAAGGACGTACTGCGCCGACCCCAAATAAATTGGGACCAGGGCAAGAAGATGACTCTCACTTAAACAATCCTATTATGATTTACTTGATTAAAATTAATTAAATTTAAATTTTCAAAATTTGATAGCTGTTATACTTTTTAACACCTACCACCCAAAAAAACTTTTTTTTTTAAATATTTTGCATCTTCATCTCATCTCAGCCTAAGGAAGTGTACTGATCTTGAGCCACTCGCAACCAACTGTAGCACCATGAAATGGTTAATAATAGTTGGTGTCAATATAGTATTCTAAGTAGTCCCTTATTCTTTTATTTAATTTAGAAAAGTGTTTTCATAGAGCCTAACTAGCCAAAAATTATCCATTCAAGATACATACTCATAGAACGAGATAAGAAATATATCTCTACCATCAAATCCGAGGTGATTTTCAAGAATTTTCATTCCACGGCTACAGAAACGAAGAAAACATTTTATGCGTCGAAATTCCGATTTATTCAAGAAACCGATACATCTTCAGTTACCAACTCTAAAGTGGAACTTCAGAAGGTGCTACCCGACACATACACGCTGTAAAATTGAAACTGCATCGACGCATCGCTCTCACAAAGACTAAAAACTGAGAAAGAATATTGTGAAGGCATGCAGCGATATATCGTCAGCCAAGGAGTGTTTGTAATTTACATCTGAAGGAGTACTGGATAGATTTGTTGTAAGCAAATTCGTTTTCATGTATTTGAAATACCAACATGTATTAGTTTGTATGCATTGCTTTGACTTATAGTGGGAACCAGTATGGGTGAGAATATTTTGAACCACGTACTATCGAAAAGAATTGCCACATACGCACTACACTACATTCTTATCAAAATAAGGATGTCCCAAAATTTCACCCATCGGTGCCACTCGCTTAGCGTTCTCTATCTTTTGGCTCTATTTATTATTTTCTACGACAAATATTATTTCTTTATTATTATTAGGATACACCAATTATAACTACTTAAATACTTCTACGAAAATTAAATTAAAATATTAAAGTACAATACAAATAAATAAGAAAATGTATATTCAAAGGGCGTCGTGAAAGTCCTCCACATCGCCGTCTATTGGGAACGTGCCCAGAAGACTGGCAGCATTACCACGCTGTATGGCAATGCTAATTTTTTGTGCTAGATACATACCAGCCTTCTGGTCACGCGAGGCGTCGACAAGTCTCTTCACAAGCTCTCTATAGTGAGATCTAGCACTTGGACCCTATGACCTCAACGTTTCAACTCCAAACGGCTCAAATACATAATCACCTACGAGATTTACGTATTTGCGCCGTTTCAGAGTCTCCGCTGTGGCAGCTGCAGCGCCCGCACAACCCGCTGTGCTGGGAAAATGAGATGGCGCAAGGGTATCGACACACGTTTCGTCCCATACCAAAGGCCTATCCAACTTCCAAGGCAGTAGAGACATTCCAACTGGTCTTTTACCACCGTTGCGTGCCAAAACCTGAGGACCAAGTTTGGCTGGAATGCCAGCGGTGACAAGAGCCCGACGGAGAATGTCATTCAGGTTGCAATGTCGTGAAATACGACCTGCGCTCCTGCTGCAGGATAGGCCATGGTGACCAAGCCTCTCGACAGCCTCTCCACAGTGACAACGATGTGGAGCGACACACGGCGCACCTAAACGGAGGCAAGAAGCGAGGCGGAAGTTCGTATCGTCCAACATGGTACCTATGTTGGACGATGGCAGTGCTTAAAGCCAGAGCCCCGACTCCCACTCTCCCACAGCCAGCAAACGAGCACGCTCTGCAGCATTGTACGAAGTGCTAAGGAGATTTTCTCGTACTGCGCTGCAAAGCGGCCCGTCCCACTGCCTCTGAGAGGATAAATTTCGGGGCAACTCAGTGCTTGGACAAGCCATTTTCCAAGCATTAATGGCATCGATCTTACAGGGCACCTCAGAATCTACCAGTGTGGGTGCTAAGATTTTCCTGGTCAATTCTGCAGTGCTGTGGACCAATGACAGAAATGCTGGTAAGCTAACGTCGGAAATTTTGCGTACGCCAAGCCCACCCAGGCGAACACGTAATGTCGCCTGTAGCCATGCTCGGTCGTTCAGAGCCACATTTAAAATGTTGCTTAGGGTGTTTTGTAAAATTTTGACAATATTGACTAGTGGGCTTGGGCTTTTCCAAAAAGGCAATGAACGTAAAGCGTGTGTGAACTTAGGCATAAAAAGACCGTATCGAATAATAGTGAAAGCCGAATGTATATTAATTTTGAGCAGGCGGTCCGAAATTCCACTAAAATTTTGAATTTTTTCATGAATAAAAGAATCAAAATCTTCGTCTAATATTGGGGACCCAAGAAGGCGAAGAGAACTTTTTTTAATATGCGTTATACTGGGCGCCAGGGTTTTAAATTAGGAGAGTATTGCGGATTGGTCTAAAGTATCGTTGATAAAAATTTCGCAGTTACTTGGATTAAGGTCTAGGCCGATAGATAAAAATTTGGTCTTCAGAAGTGCCAGGTCCTGATAGACAGTGTGTACGTCGCCTCCTAGGGTTCCGTCATCTAGGTACCAGATGTTAAATTTAGAATTTAGCTGGCTAATAACTGGATGAATGGCTAAGCTGAAAATGAGTGGTCCAAGAGGGTCGCCTTGTTGACAGCCAAAAGCAGACTCCAAAAGACTTTCCTTGTATATTAATTTTGATGGGTGCCTGTAGCACTGCCAAAGGAAGTTGTAAATTTGGGGGGTTTCTAATTAAACTTGCGTCAACAAGGTGTCCCTGTTCACTGAGTTAAAAGCATTCTTTAAGTCAATCTTCAAAATAACATCACCCCCATTACAGCCAAGGTACGTTGACAGGGCATGTATGGCGGCCTCACAGCCACCCTTAGAGCCAAATCCAAGTTGTAGTGGCTGTAATTTGCTGCCAAACATGGAGTTATAATGCCGACAGCAAATTTCGGCCGCCATACGCCTGTACGTACACCCAACGGCAATGGGACGAATACCACCGTCTCGCTTTCGTAAAGCGCATAGATTTGCGCCATACAAAACGTCAACGATGGCATCGTTCACATTGTTGGAGAGCATAAGGTTGACTAGAGCCGTTAGCTCCCCCAAAAGCGCGTCCCCGGCCGTCGATAGGGTTTGATGTCGAGTTTTCCGTCTCTACGCAAAGATGGTATTTGCATCGTGTTGACGAATGACGTTTGTAATAGCGTAAAATTATTTTTCTGTCCGTGGCGGCGGCGGCTCGTGAGTGCCAGTACGCTAGCCGAGTCCGGCGGCATTGAGAACGTAGATCCATCGCAAACTAGCCACCTCCTCACGCCACTCAACGTGAACTCCTTACTAAGCTGCTGTATCACATCATACAGGAACCGACATTGATTTCTTGATGATAATAAAGGAATAAAAGATACTTAAGGTTAAATTATATTCTTTTTCACGGATGTGAATTGGTGCTTGACATGGAATTTTTTGACATCTGATATAAATCATACAATTTTATTTTAGCCGGGTCTTATTCGCGGTATTTAATTAATTTAAGGTATAAATACCTATGTTTTACCGACGTTTCGGCCGTCTTACAACAGCCTTGGTCGCGGCAGGACTGATGTCATCTCAGCGTCGTCCTTGTGAAGCGCGGGTTTCGGCAGCTACGCTCACTTGCCATTCATATTCATAGTCAGATTACCCTCGCTCTACCATCCCCTTAAATTAATTAAATATCGCGAATAAGACCCGGCTAAAATAAAATTGTATGATGTAAACAAATTGCGAAAGTTTAAAATCGATTATCTGATATAAATATTTTTTGTAGGCTTTTGTGATACTTTCTTATGATAATATTAGTTTTTAGTAATATTATCATATTATAAATATTCAGGACTAGAAATATATTTTTCGTATGATCCGACAGATGTCAATTTCTTTTTTTCTTTATTTTTATATAAAGTTGTCTATACCTCTATTTTAAACTATTTGTGCTGGGATATTAAAAGAAGGATTTTTATATGTCTCTAGTGAGGTAAAATAAGAGTTGAAAGTTTAGGCCAGGCCATACCCGGCGAAACTGCTACTCAGAAATATATCAAATCAAATCAAATCTTTATTGCAATATTATTTTAAAACATTTCCATTCTCACCCTCCCTATTTAATTCTATTATTTAAACAAACTAATTTAATAAACATTCATCTTCACAAATTAAGCTTATCGTTCCACTCTAAATTACCATTCTCTTGTAATAAAATATTCGCATCAAATCACACAGCTTGCGAATACCAAGCACTGTTCGTTTAATTACTACATTAGTAAAATATCTCCGGTCACCGCGGCGAATGATAAACGCCTTGCAGCCACATTCCGACGAACTCATTAGTACATTCTTACTGGCACTCGTACCTTAAACGTTAATGTTTCAGTTTATTGGCAGAAACGGAAACTAAGATGTTTACGTTTGGCTTTAAAGTATCAATTATTATACATGAATATGGTGTACTTAATTTATATGGAAGACACAAGTTGTAAGTACTTATCTTAATTTTCATTTAAAGTATGCATAACATGCAGTGTGCTGATGGATTAAGTATACAAAATGTCATTATCCTATATCATTCGCGGGTATTTTCTGTCTGTACCTTGCGGAATAGACAGAAAACTCAACGACAAACCCTGTGTCAACCTTTCTGGCCTGTGTGGTACGATATCTATAATCCTACTTTTGCCTCACAATGCTACTGCGAACCAAATTAGGACGGGCCTGTGTATTCATGAAGTACTTAATAAACATAAATTCACCAATTTCTTGTCCGTGTATTTATTTTTCTTTTTTAAACAGGATCTAGAATACAAGGTCGTAGATGTAGCCAAGTAACACGTAGCATATACCAAAAATGCACAAGTAAATTTTAGACTACGTACAACGATTTTTAGAATATTGCTGATCTTATTCTGCATTGGGGAATTCGTATTAAACGCTAGTCCTGTATCTGAAATGTACTGCAGTTGGCGCTGAGCCTATTGATGATAGTGGAAACTACCTGCACTCTAAGACTCTGCAAGATTTAGCTTTGTGATAAAATGTTTCTACGTCTTGAATAAAATGCAGTTGTTGTTATTGTTCATATGTTTTTATCTAATGCGCTGTCAGAAAGTAGAACGGTTCTTTATCCTTTACGAAACAACTTTTTAAACTGATTGATTGCAGTATAGTACAATAAAAATGGCAAAAGTTATATTGTTCCCATACCTTACAGGTAATTTCTAGGAATATTGTAAATTATGCACAATCAACGCGTATTTCATTAAAACCTGACAAGCAGTTTCAGAGAATTTTTATAACTATTAGGTATTGAAATTGTGGCAGGAAAACTTTATATATTAGATGAATAAGAATAAAGCAAAACTAACTAAAAGAGGGTCACAAACGAAGTAACTAGATAGCTGTTGATCTTGCGTTCGTTACGCGCACTAAACTTTAAGCGACGTGAATAGCCATATGTAGGTGGATGCCCTACCGCTCATGCGTTGACTAGATAAACGAGCCGGTAATTTTATCTCACTGAATCCTATTTTCTTTGAAAATACTCTTGTTTTAGCGCTTCTGTATGATTCAAATGTTTCTTCTGTTTGAACCCCTGAACCTTTCAATTAAATGTTTTCATAAAGTTAATTAGCTAAATAAATTAGTTGTCAAGTCGCTTAAAAGTTACTTTAATCATTCAATAATATACATATCTACGTGTAAACGCCACTATTTGGGGTACTTGTGTGTTATTGTTAATCCTTTCGATGGGATATTAAGATGACTCGCTCGTAAAAACGCTAGCCTAATGCAGTTCGAATATGGTCTACAAAAATTTAACCCTTCATTTACTTTATACAGGCATTATTGTTTTCATTGTCATCGGCTTTTTTTATTATGCCTATTGTTTGAAATAGAAATATTATTTGTGATAGGTCAAGTCGATTATATCGATTTAGTAACGTTTAGTTTACTCTATTGCAAATTTTGACTATGGTCACACTGAACTGTCATTCGTTTCCGTTTCTGAAAAATGGTCTTGCGCTCACACAGTCTTGAATTGTTGCGTTTTTGAATTGAATTAAATTGATCGCTCTTTGGAAAGCTCGTCCTTGTAGCTTCGCGAATTGTTGTGTTTCTGATAAAATATAAACTTATAAGTAACCTATTGAACATTTGTAAAAATTGTGTAAATCCGTGCACATGGTTGGTGCCCGACGGCTTCGTTGAAGAAGGACGCCGAACTGGAGCTCGAGTAGTGGTATTTAAACGATTTGCTTGTTATTTTGGCCAAAATTATGAGTCTAATCTTATAGGTCCACTCAAGAATATCACTGAAAATTTGGTAAGAAACTTGCATGATTGTACCTTGAACTGATCACTGTGCAACGCAGTGCATTGTGTCTAGATCCTTGTCTTGTCGTCGTCAGGTAGATGTATTACAACTTCCACTGCGCACTCTGAACAATTTCCTGCCTGCCTACGGCAACTCTAGACATAATTTTTGGTGCAGAGCTGTAGTTGAAATTTAACCACTGTTGATTATATCTAAACTGCAGCATAACTAAGGCAGCGATAGCCTAGTGGAGATACCAACAGACTGCCATGCAGAGGGTATCAGGTTCGAATCCACGGCGCGCACCAATGACTTTTCGGAGTTATGTGCGTATTGAATTATTAATTATCGTTTGTCCCGTGCCTCGAAGAGCACGTTAAGCCGTCGGTCCTGGTTATCATGAAGATCTTTGACAGTCGTTACAGGGTGTCAGTACCTTCTAAATAAACTGACACTCGTCTAAACCATGGAATATCGCTATCCCTTCGGGTTGCGGAGGTCAGACAGGCAGCCGCTCTGTGGAAAAGCTAATATTCAGCCAAATCCGGTTAGACTAGTAAGCGGACCCCAGATTGAAAACTGGAATAACGCTAGGAGGATGATGATGATGATGATTGTATCTAAGCTCAGATTGGTATTGTATAAGCTTGTATCTGAGCTATATATGTCATTTGTTAACAGTGTTGTGGTGTTCTCAGGTCAGTATTGTCTAAAATACATAATATTTAATTGTATAAGTTGACCTAGATAATTTGAAACACATGTCATACATAACCTCAATCAGTAATTGTTTGACTTGTTTGATTTAAATTGTTGAAATCTAGCATAGACTTGTTGTTGTTAGTATTAATAAGTCACTTGATTGGATACATAACAATTACATGTATCAATTAATTAAGTTAATGGTTAATTGCATATATTGAGTTTAAAACATTATAACAACCAAACTTGACCTTGCATCTTGGGCGGGTCACATTAATAAACCTTTGTTTTGTTAAAATATATAGATAATATTGTTAGGTAACACATATTCTGTGTTTATTTGCTATTGTATATCACAAATAATACAGTGAGCCTATCTGTTGCAAATAGCTAATTAATTGATTTAAAGTTCAACTTTTAATTTGCTGTAGGCTATAAACCTTTTGATAACTTTGTCCTAATGTCAATATATTGAAACAAGCAGATTTTGAGCTTGTTATATAATTTTATTGGGCAGTAAATACCTGTCACTTGCTTGTACCAGCAGTAAACAAGCTAATACTTTGTTGGTTTCAAAGAATTAACAAATATTAAGTTTTAATTGATAGTATTGTATAACGCTTGTCCGAGCTCTTTTGAAACTTAATTATGTCAGCTATCAAGGACTTCCGTGCGGCTGCTGGTGCTTTTGCATCAGATTTGTGCTGGTTTGCCTCAGCCAGTGCTTTGGTGAACCGGCCTGATCGCCAGCAGGCCTTACTACAAAGGTATGAGCGGATCGATGATCGCCTGGCAAGTGTGGAACAGCAATTCCGCACTTTCAGCGCTTGCTGTCTCGAAGTGTCAGTTAATGAATTCACCGCTGACGAGCGAAATAGAGTCAGCGAAGATTATGCCCAGGTCTTAGACCTGTACGATGCTGTCTCCAATAGTGCGAGACAGTTGGTTGCCGAGAGGGACGGGCAACCCGGCTTGAAGCAGGAGCTTCCTAGGACAGCACCGGTTTGGTAAGTAGGTTTCCTACCTTAGACCTCCCGCATTTCGATGGCTGCCTAGGAAGCTACCTGAGCTTCGTTAATTTGTTTGACAGCCTGGTCAATGACAGGGCTGACCTTCGGCCGGCACAAAAATTGGTATATGTAATGTCGGTTCTGGATGGAGAGGCCAAAGGCCTCATCCAGCATCTGCCCGTGTCTGACGAGGCGTACCAGACGGCTGGGGACTTACCCGTAGGTACCATAACAAGCGTGGCCTCGCCGACACGCACATAGAGCAGATTTTGAGTCTGCCCATGCTCACCCGGGTCTTTGGGTAGCGCACCCAACTATTAAACCCGCTTTTGGTGGCAATCAACGCAGTTAAGTGCCTTGGTCCACCCAATGGTCCTATCTATTGCCCATCTGCCCCCCTTTGCAGACTTGGAGAAGTTTCTCGAGGATGAGTGCCGGGTCTTGGACAACTTCGTTGGTGACTCGCCGGCTAAGTCGCAGCCACCCAAGGTCAAGGAGCAGGCTCGCGTTCACACCCGAGCCAATGTTGACCGGCGCCCTCCTCGCTTTGCAGTCACGCAGAGCCCAGCGGAGTGCTCTTACTGCAAGGTCACGGGGCACAGAACGGCCAGTTGTAGGGCATTCTTGGACCTCCATGTCGCCTCTCGTAGGCGCATCGCGAATGCCCGCCGCCTTTGCTTCTCTTGCTTGGGGTCCCACTACCAGCGAGACTGCCCAAACTCTCGCCCCTGTCCTAACTGTAGAGGACAGCATTTGGACATTCTCTGAATGAATGCCAGAGAGGTAGGCCGCTTGTCCAACCAGCCGACGCCGCACACGGGCGGGTGTTTTGAAGGTGGCAGCCGAGGCTCACCGGCGCGTAGCCGAGAGTCGCCTCGCTCAATTGATCGCCACTCGCCCCGCTTGGAGAACCGTAGTGTGCGCACGCCTCCTCTCTCTTGCACATCAGAATGTGCGACCGCTCAACGTCACCAGCACCATGACTGCTGCCCCAGGTATTCCCCTCCTTTGGCGGAGCGTCCCCGCCTTGACTCGCGCCCACCTCGTTTTGGGCGGGTGCGTCATTATGACCCCCCACAGATGGCGCGCGGATCGAGTCATCGCGCCTTTGAGGACTTCACGCCGCACCCTCATTTTGATTTGCCTGGTCCTGGCCAACGGTCGCCACCCAGGCAACAATAGGTCATCGACTCCTGCCCTATAACGCCAACCACTCCCATTGAGATCGTTATCCTACCAACGGTTGCTGTTAGGGTCTGGGGACCCACGGGGACCTCTGTTGTTGTCCGTGCTATATTGGACACAGGTTCACAAGGTTGCATTGTTTCCACTTATTTGGTAGGGCAGGTTAAATTAAATATGGGCTCTTTTCCCAATTGTTTACGGGGAATAGGTGACGTAGCATCTAATGTTGAAGGGTAAGTTAAGGTTTTGTTTGCCCCTGTTGAATCTTCACACCCGAGGATTAAAACCTCGGCTATTGTGTTGAAGAATATTTTGGGTATGCATCCGCATAAGCAGCTACCTGCTGCTGTGGTGAATTTGACATCGGGATTGGAACTGGCAGATCCCAAATTTGACACACCGGGACAAATCGACTTGTTGATTGGCTCTGATGTCCTCGGTCGAATTTTGATTGGTGGGAAACGGGTCTTGGTGCCAAATGGTTTGACTGCCATCTCGACCATATTTGGATTTGCTTTGATGGGACCTGTACCTAGGGACCCCTCTCCACCTGAACTTGATAATTTGTTGGCTCTGCTCTCTCTGATGCGGTTCAGAGGATTTGGGAAGTAGAAGAGCCCCCTCAAGCTGCCCGTTTGAATCCAGAACATGAGGAGTGCGAGCTGTTCTTCCAGAACAACACGGGTCGACTCCGTTCTGGTTGGATTATTACGAGGCTACCTTTTCTGTCTGTTCGGCCTCCACTTGGTGAGTCACGACCTTTAGCCGAAAAGAGGTTGTTAGCTATGGAGCGTCGCATGGGTGATCCGAAGCTCAGGCAGAAGTTTATTGAGTTCATGAGAGAATATGAACAATTGGGACACATGTCTTTGTCAAATTTGGATTGGCGTTCGGTGGAGCTCTTCTTTCTCCCGCATCATGCGGTATTGAAGCCATCAACTGGCAAGCTGCGCACGGTGTTTGATGGTTCTGCGCAGACTTCTACATGCGTATCCTTGAACCAGTGCTTGCATTCTGGTCCCAAGTTGGTCAAGGACCTTTGTGACGTCATCACCAGCTTCCGACGACATCAGGTTGTCTTTGTAGCCGATATAAAAATTATGTTCAGGCAGACGATTATCCACCCTGATGACCGTCGCTTCCAGCTGATCCTTTGGAGAGAGAATCCTCGCGATCCCATGGTCGTCTACGAGCTCAATACTAATACGTACGGGTTAAGGTCAAGCCCCTACTTCGCAATACGTTCTCTTTGGGAGCTCGCAGACCGCGAAGGCTTACGTTTCCCATGAGCCTCCGCCATCTTGAAAGACGATATTTACGTCGATGACATTTGCTCGGGCGCCTCCACAGCGGACGAGGCAATCTTCCTGCGGGACGAATTTATAGGTATTTTGGCCTCCGCTGGTTATGAGTTGCGCAAATGGATTTCCAACTCACCAGCGCTTTTGGATGGCTTGCCAGAGGATCATCAGCAAGATCCACATCTATTTGAGATTGTTGACAACCCTGCCATGATGGCTGTTCTCGGCGTTCAGTACAGACCAGTCCAAGACATCTTTACGTATAACGTAGACTTGAAATTGCCTTGTTCTTGGACTAAACGTCTCATATTGTCTACTGTCGCCAGAACATTTGATCCATCCGGTTGGATCTGTCCAGTTATATTTTGGGCAAAATGCTTCTTGCAGAAGCTTTGGACAGCAGGATTGACCTGGGACGAACCTCTACACAGTACTCTTGTTGAGAAATGGACCTCTTTTGTATCCTCACTTCCTGCCGTCAGTGAGATCTCCTTGCCTCGTCCCATCCTTCCTCCCGGGAAGTACAAGGCCGCCCTTTACGGGTTTTGTGATGCCTCGGAGCGTGGTCACGCGGCCGTGGTGTACTTGCGCACAGTTAGTGCCTCAGGTCAGGTGAGGGTTTCCTTGATCATGGCGAAGAGCAAGGTTGCATCCCTTCGGACATCTCTGACCATCCCGAAATTGGAACTCTCGGGAGCAGCCCTACTTGTACGCTTATTGAACCACGTGTCTAGTACTTTGGGTAAAAGCATTTGTATTAATGGGACCTACGCCTGGACAGACAGCCAAATTGATCTTTGTTGGTTGAAGGCGTCTGTCCACACTTTGGAAGTATTTGTCGCTTATTGCGTTTCCCAAATCCAGAAATCTGAAGTCAAGTTTGTTTGGAGACACGTGCCAGGTGAGCTCAACCCCGCTGATTGTGCCTCGCGCGGATGCTTGACGCCTAGTTTGATAGGTCATTCACTGTGGTGGGGTCCGGAATGGTTGAGTCGATCAGAAATTGATTGGCCTCGAACGCCAGTTTTGAATACTTCTAATTTTAATTTATTAATAATTAACTAATTTTAATTATTAATTATCGTTTGTCCCGTGCCTCGAAGAGCACGTTAAGCCGTTGGTCCTGGTTATCATGAAGATCTTTGACAGTCGTTACAGGGTGTCAGTACCTTCTAAATAAACTGACACTCGTCTAAACCATGGAATATCGCTATCCCTTCGGGTTGCGGAGGTCAGACAGGCAGCCGCTCTGTGGAAAAGCTAATATTCAGCCAAATCCGGTTAGACTAGTAAGCGGACCCCAGATTGAAAACTGGAATAACGCTAGGAGGATGATGATGATGATGATTGTATCTAAGCTCAGATTGGTATTGTATAAGCTTGTATCTGAGCTATATATGTCATTTGTTAACAGTGTTGTGGTGTTCTCAGGTCAGTATTGTCTAAAATACATAATATTTAATTGTATAAGTTGACCTAGATAATTTGAAACACATGTCATACATAACCTCAATCAGTAATTGTTTGACTTGTTTGATTTAAATTGTTGAAATCTAGCATAGACTTGTTGTTGTTAGTATTAATAAGTCACTTGATTGGATACATAACAATTACATGTATCAATTAATTAAGTTAATGGTTAATTGCATATATTGAGTTTAAAACATTATAACAACCAAACTTGACCTTGCATCTTGGGCGGGTCACATTAATAAACCTTTGTTTTGTTAAAATATATAGATAATATTGTTAGGTAACACATATTCTGTGTTTATTTGCTATTGTATATCACAAATAATACAGTGAGCCTATCTGTTGCAAATAGCTAATTAATTGATTTAAAGTTCAACTTTTAATTTGCTGTAGGCTATAAACCTTTTGATAACTTTGTCCTAATGTCAATATATTGAAACAAGCAGATTTTGAGCTTGTTATATAATTTTATTGGGCAGTAAATACCTGTCACTTGCTTGTACCAGCAGTAAACAAGCTAATACTTTGTTGGTTTCAAAGAATTAACAAATATTAAGTTTTAATTGATAGTATTGTATAACGCTTGTCCGAGCTCTTTTGAAACTTAATTATGTCAGCTATCAAGGACTTCCGTGCGGCTGCTGGTGCTTTTGCATCAGATTTGTGCTGGTTTGCCTCAGCCAGTGCTTTGGTGAACCGGCCTGATCGCCAGCAGGCCTTACTACAAAGGTATGAGCGGATCGATGATCGCCTGGCAAGTGTGGAACAGCAATTCCGCACTTTCAGCGCTTGCTGTCTCGAAGTGTCAGTTAATGAATTCACCGCTGACGAGCGAAATAGAGTCAGCGAAGATTATGCCCAGGTCTTAGAGCTGTACGATGCTGTCTCCAATAGTGCGAGACAGTTGGTTGCCGAGAGGGACGGGCAACCCGGCTTGAAGCAGGAGCTTCCTAGGACAGCACCGGTTTGGTAAGTAGGTTTCCTACCTTAGACCTCCCGCATTTCGATGGCTGCCTAGGAAGCTACCTGAGCTTCGTTAATTTGTTTGACAGCCTGGTCAATGACAGGGCTGACCTTCGGCCGGCACAAAAATTGGTATATGTAATGTCGGTTCTGGATGGAGAGGCCAAAGGCCTCATCCAGCATCTGCCCGTGTCTGACGAGGCGTACCAGACGGCTGGGGACTTACCCGTAGGTACCATAACAAGCGTGGCCTCGCCGACACGCACATAGAGCAGATTTTGAGTCTGCCCATGCTCACCCGGGTCTTTGGGTAGCGCACCCAACTATTAAACCCGCTTTTGGTGGCAATCAACGCAGTTAAGTGCCTTGGTCCACCCAATGGTCCTATCTATTGCCCATCTGCCCCCCTTTGCAGACTTGGAGAAGTTTCTCGAGGATGAGTGCCGGGTCTTGGACAACTTCGTTGGTGACTCGCCGGCTAAGTCGCAGCCACCCAAGGTCAAGGAGCAGGCTCGCGTTCACACCCGAGCCAATGTTGACCGGCGCCCTCCTCGCTTTGCAGTCACGCAGAGCCCAGCGGAGTGCTCTTACTGCAAGGTCACGGGGCACAGAACGGCCAGTTGTAGGGCATTCTTGGACCTCCATGTCGCCTCTCGTAGGCGCATCGCGAATGCCCGCCGCCTTTGCTTCTCTTGCTTGGGGTCCCACTACCAGCGAGACTGCCCAAACTCTCGCCCCTGTCCTAACTGTAGAGGACAGCATTTGGACATTCTCTGAATGAATGCCAGAGAGGTAGGCCGCTTGTCCAACCAGCCGACGCCGCACACGGGCGGGTGTTTTGAAGGTGGCAGCCGAGGCTCACCGGCGCGTAGCCGAGAGTCGCCTCGCTCAATTGATCGCCACTCGCCCCGCTTGGAGAACCGTAGTGTGCGCACGCCTCCTCTCTCTTGCACATCAGAATGTGCGACCGCTCAACGTCACCAGCACCATGACTGCTGCCCCAGGTATTCCCCTCCTTTGGCGGAGCGTCCCCGCCTTGACTCGCGCCCACCTCGTTTTGGGCGGGTGCGTCATTATGACCCCCCACAGATGGCGCACGGATCGAGTCATCGCGCCTTTGAGGACTTCACGCCGCACCCTCATTTTGATTTGCCTGGTCCTGGCCAACGGTCGCCACCCAGGCAACAATAGGTCATCGACTCCTGCCCTATAACGCCAACCACTCCCATTGAGATCGTTATCCTACCAACGGTTGCTGTTAGGGTCTGGGGACCCACGGGGACCTCTGTTGTTGTCCGTGCTATATTGGACACAGGTTCACAAGGTTGCATTGTTTCCACTTATTTGGTAGGGCAGGTTAAATTAAATATGGGCTCTTTTCCCAATTGTTTACGGGGAATAGGTGACGTAGCATCTAATGTTGAAGGGTAAGTTAAGGTTTTGTTTGCCCCTGTTGAATCTTCACACCCGAGGATTAAAACCTCGGCTATTGTGTTGAAGAATATTTTGGGTATGCATCCGCATAAGCAGCTACCTGCTGCTGTGGTGAATTTGACATCGGGATTGGAACTGGCAGATCCCAAATTTGACACACCGGGACAAATCGACTTGTTGATTGGCTCTGATGTCCTCGGTCGAATTTTGATTGGTGGGAAACGGGTCTTGGTGCCAAATGGTTTGACTGCCATCTCGACCATATTTGGATTTGCTTTGATGGGACCTGTACCTAGGGACCCCTCTCCACCTGAACTTGATAATTTGTTGGCTCTGCTCTCTCTGATGCGGTTCAGAGGATTTGGGAAGTAGAAGAGCCCCCTCAAGCTGCCCGTTTGAATCCAGAACATGAGGAGTGCGAGCTGTTCTTCCAGAACAACACGGGTCGACTCCGTTCTGGTTGGATTATTACGAGGCTACCTTTTCTGTCTGTTCGGCCTCCACTTGGTGAGTCACGACCTTTAGCCGAAAAGAGGTTGTTAGCTATGGAGCGTCGCATGGGTGATCCGAAGCTCAGGCAGAAGTTTATTGAGTTCATGAGAGAATATGAACAATTGGGACACATGTCTTTGTCAAATTTGGATTGGCGTTCGGTGGAGCTCTTCTTTCTCCCGCATCATGCGGTATTGAAGCCATCAACTGGCAAGCTGCGCACGGTGTTTGATGGTTCTGCGCAGACTTCTACATGCGTATCCTTGAACCAGTGCTTGCATTCTGGTCCCAAGTTGGTCAAGGACCTTTGTGACGTCATCACCAGCTTCCGACGACATCAGGTTGTCTTTGTAGCCGATATAAAAATTATGTTCAGGCAGACGATTATCCACCCTGATGACCGTCGCTTCCAGCTGATCCTTTGGAGAGAGAATCCTCGCGATCCCATGGTCGTCTACGAGCTCAATACTAATACGTACGGGTTAAGGTCAAGCCCCTACTTCGCAATACGTTCTCTTTGGGAGCTCGCAGACCGCGAAGGCTTACGTTTCCCATGAGCCTCCGCCATCTTGAAAGACGATATTTACGTCGATGACATTTGCTCGGGCGCCTCCACAGCGGACGAGGCAATCTTCCTGCGGGACGAATTTATAGGTATTTTGGCCTCCGCTGGTTATGAGTTGCGCAAATGGATTTCCAACTCACCAGCGCTTTTGGAAGGCTTGCCAGAGGATCATCAGCAAGATCCACATCTATTTGAGATTGTTGACAACCCTGCCATGATGGCTGTTCTCGGCGTCCAGTACAGACCAGTTCAAGACATCTTTACGTATAACGTAGACTTGAAATTGCCTTGTTCTTGGACTAAACGTCTCATATTGTCTACTGTCGCCAGAACATTTGATCCATCCGGTTGGATCTGTCCAGTTATATTTTGGGCAAAATGCTTCTTGCAGAAGCTTTGGACAGCAGGATTGACCTGGGACGAACCTCTACACAGTACTCTTGTTGAGAAATGGACCTCTTTTGTATCCTCACTTCCTGCCGTCAGTGAGATCTCCTTGCCTCGTCCCATCCTTCCTCCCGGGAAGTACAAGGCCGCCCTTTACGGGTTTTGTGATGCCTCGGAGCGTGGTCACGCGGCCGTGGTGTACTTGCGCACAGTTAGTGCCTCAGGTCAGGTGAGGGTTTCCTTGATCATGGCGAAGAGCAAGGTTGCATCCCTTCGGACATCTCTGACCATCCCGAAATTGGAACTCTCGGGAGCAGCCCTACTTGTACGCTTATTGAACCACGTGTCTAGTACTTTGGGTAAAAGCATTTGTATTAATGGGACCTACGCCTGGACAGACAGCCAAATTGATCTTTGTTGGTTGAAGGCGTCTGTCCACACTTTGGAAGTATTTGTCGCTTATTGCGTTTCCCAAATCCAGAAATCTGAAGTCAAGTTTGTTTGGAGACACGTGCCAGGTGAGCTCAACCCCGCTGATTGTGCCTCGCGCGGATGCTTGACGCCTAGTTTGATAGGTCATTCACTGTGGTGGGGTCCGGAATGGTTGAGTCGATCAGAAATTGATTGGCCTCGAACGCCAGTTTTGAATACTTCTAATTTTAATTTATTAATAATTAACTAATTTTAATTATTAATTATCGTTTGTCCCGTGCCTCGAAGAGCACGTTAAGCCGTCGGTCCTGGTTATCATGAAGATCTTTGACAGTCGTTACAGGGTGTCAGTACCTTCTAAATAAACTGACACTCGTCTAAACCATGGAATATCGCTATCCCTTCGGGTTGCGGAGGTCAGACAGGCAGCCGCTCTGTGGAAAAGCTAATATTCAGCCAAATCCGGTTAGACTAGTAAGCGGACCCCAGATTGAAAACTGGAATAACGCTAGGAGGATGATGATGATGATGATTGTATCTAAGCTCAGATTGGTATTGTATAAGCTTGTATCTGAGCTATATATGTCATTTGTTAACAGTGTTGTGGTGTTCTCAGGTCAGTATTGTCTAAAATACATAATATTTAATTGTATAAGTTGACCTAGATAATTTGAAACACATGTCATACATAACCTCAATCAGTAATTGTTTGACTTGTTTGATTTAAATTGTTGAAATCTAGCATAGACTTGTTGTTGTTAGTATTAATAAGTCACTTGATTGGATACATAACAATTACATGTATCAATTAATTAAGTTAATGGTTAATTGCATATATTGAGTTTAAAACATTATAACAACCAAACTTGACCTTGCATCTTGGGCGGGTCACATTAATAAACCTTTGTTTTGTTAAAATATATAGATAATATTGTTAGGTAACACATATTCTGTGTTTATTTGCTATTGTATATCACAAATAATACAGTGAGCCTATCTGTTGCAAATAGCTAATTAATTGATTTAAAGTTCAACTTTTAATTTGCTGTAGGCTATAAACCTTTTGATAACTTTGTCCTAATGTCAATATATTGAAACAAGCAGATTTTGAGCTTGTTATATAATTTTATTGGGCAGTAAATACCTGTCACTTGCTTGTACCAGCAGTAAACAAGCTAATACTTTGTTGGTTTCAAAGAATTAACAAATATTAAGTTTTAATTGATAGTATTGTATAACGCTTGTCCGAGCTCTTTTGAAACTTAATTATGTCAGCTATCAAGGACTTCCGTGCGGCTGCTGGTGCTTTTGCATCAGATTTGTGCTGGTTTGCCTCAGCCAGTGCTTTGGTGAACCGGCCTGATCGCCAGCAGGCCTTACTACAAAGGTATGAGCGGATCGATGATCGCCTGGCAAGTGTGGAACAGCAATTCCGCACTTTCAGCGCTTGCTGTCTCGAAGTGTCAGTTAATGAATTCACCGCTGACGAGCGAAATAGAGTCAGCGAAGATTATGCCCAGGTCTTAGACCTGTACGATGCTGTCTCCAATAGTGCGAGACAGTTGGTTGCCGAGAGGGACGGGCAACCCGGCTTGAAGCAGGAGCTTCCTAGGACAGCACCGGTTTGGTAAGTAGGTTTCCTACCTTAGACCTCCCGCATTTCGATGGCTGCCTAGGAAGCTACCTGAGCTTCGTTAATTTGTTTGACAGCCTGGTCAATGACAGGGCTGACCTTCGGCCGGCACAAAAATTGGTATATGTAATGTCGGTTCTGGATGGAGAGGCCAAAGGCCTCATCCAGCATCTGCCCGTGTCTGACGAGGCGTACCAGACGGCTGGGGACTTACCCGTAGGTACCATAACAAGCGTGGCCTCGCCGACACGCACATAGAGCAGATTTTGAGTCTGCCCATGCTCACCCGGGTCTTTGGGTAGCGCACCCAACTATTAAACCCGCTTTTGGTGGCAATCAACGCAGTTAAGTGCCTTGGTCCACCCAATGGTCCTATCTATTGCCCATCTGCCCCCCTTTGCAGACTTGGAGAAGTTTCTCGAGGATGAGTGCCGGGTCTTGGACAACTTCGTTGGTGACTCGCCGGCTAAGTCGCAGCCACCCAAGGTCAAGGAGCAGGCTCGCGTTCACACCCGAGCCAATGTTGACCGGCGCCCTCCTCGCTTTGCAGTCACGCAGAGCCCAGCGGAGTGCTCTTACTGCAAGGTCACGGGGCACAGAACGGCCAGTTGTAGGGCATTCTTGGACCTCCATGTCGCCTCTCGTAGGCGCATCGCGAATGCCCGCCGCCTTTGCTTCTCTTGCTTGGGGTCCCACTACCAGCGAGACTGCCCAAACTCTCGCCCCTGTCCTAACTGTAGAGGACAGCATTTGGACATTCTCTGAATGAATGCCAGAGAGGTAGGCCGCTTGTCCAACCAGCCGACGCCGCACACGGGCGGGTGTTTTGAAGGTGGCAGCCGAGGCTCACCGGCGCGTAGCCGAGAGTCGCCTCGCTCAATTGATCGCCACTCGCCCCGCTTGGAGAACCGTAGTGTGCGCACGCCTCCTCTCTCTTGCACATCAGAATGTGCGACCGCTCAACGTCACCAGCACCATGACTGCTGCCCCAGGTATTCCCCTCCTTTGGCGGAGCGTCCCCGCCTTGACTCGCGCCCACCTCGTTTTGGGCGGGTGCGTCATTATGACCCCCCACAGATGGCGCGCGGATCGAGTCATCGCGCCTTTGAGGACTTCACGCCGCACCCTCATTTTGATTTGCCTGGTCCTGGCCAACGGTCGCCACCCAGGCAACAATAGGTCATCGACTCCTGCCCTATAACGCCAACCACTCCCATTGAGATCGTTATCCTAACAACGGTTGCTGTTAGGGTCTGGGGACCCACGGGGACCTCTGTTGTTGTCCGTGCTATATTGGACACAGGTTCACAAGGTTGCATTGTTTCCACTTATTTGGTAGGGCAGGTTAAATTAAATATGGGCTCTTTTCCCAATTGTTTACGGGGAATAGGTGACGTAGCATCTAATGTTGAAGGGTAAGTTAAGGTTTTGTTTGCCCCTGTTGAATCTTCACACCCGAGGATTAAAACCTCGGCTATTGTGTTGAAGAATATTTTGGGTATGCATCCGCATAAGCAGCTACCTGCTGCTGTGGTGAATTTGACATCGGGATTGGAACTGGCAGATCCCAAATTTGACACACCGGGACAAATCGACTTGTTGATTGGCTCTGATGTCCTCGGTCGAATTTTGATTGGTGGGAAACGGGTCTTGGTGCCAAATGGTTTGACTGCCATCTCGACCATATTTGGATTTGCTTTGATCGGACCTGTACCTAGGGACCCCTTTCCACCTGAACTTGATAATTTGTTGGCTCTGCTCTCTCTGATGCGGTTCAGAGGATTTGGGAAGTAGAAGAGCCCCCTCAAGCTGCCCGTTTGAATCCAGAACATGAGGAGTGCGAGCTGTTCTTCCAGAACAACACGGGTCGACTCCGTTCTGGTTGGATTATTACGAGGCTACCTTTTCTGTCTGTTCGGCCTCCACTTGGTGAGTCACGACCTTTAGCCGAAAAGAGGTTGTTAGCTATGGAGCGTCGCATGGGTGATCCGAAGCTCAGGCAGAAGTTTATTGAGTTCATGAGAGAATATGAACAATTGGGACACATGTCTTTGTCAAATTTGGATTGGCGTTCGGTGGAGCTCTTCTTTCTCCCGCATCATGCGGTATTGAAGCCATCAACTGGCAAGCTGCGCACGGTGTTTGATGGTTCTGCGCAGACTTCTACATGCGTATCCTTGAACCAGTGCTTGCATTCTGGTCCCAAGTTGGTCAAGGACCTTTGTGACGTCATCACCAGCTTCCGACGACATCAGGTTGTCTTTGTAGCCGATATAAAAATTATGTTCAGGCAGACGATTATCCACCCTGATGACCGTCGCTTCCAGCTGATCCTTTGGAGAGAGAATCCTCGCGATCCCATGGTCGTCTACGAGCTCAATACTAATACGTACGGGTTAAGGTCAAGCCCCTACTTCGCAATACGTTCTCTTTGGGAGCTCGCAGACCGCGACGGCTTACGTTTCCCATGAGCCTCCGCCATCTTGAAACACGATATTTACGTCGATGACATTTGCTCGGGCGCCTCCACAGCGGACGAGGCAATCTTCCTGCGGGACGAATTTATAGGTATTTTGGCCTCCGCTGGTTATGAGTTGCGCAAATGGATTTCCAACTCACCAGCGCTTTTGGAAGGCTTGCCAGAGGATCATCAGCAAGATCCACATCTATTTGAGATTGTTGACAACCCTGCCATGATGGCTGTTCTCGGCGTTCAGTACAGACCAGTCCAAGACATCTTTACGTATAACGTAGACTTGAAATTGCCTTGTTCTTGGACTAAACGTCTCATATTGTCTACTGTCGCCAGAACATTTGATCCATCCGGTTGGATCTGTCCAGTTATATTTTGGGCAAAATGCTTCTTGCAGAAGCTTTGGACAGCAGGATTGACCTGGGACGAACCTCTACACAGTACTCTTGTTGAGAAATGGACCTCTTTTGTATCCTCACTTCCTGCCGTCAGTGAGATCTCCTTGCCTCGTCCCATCCTTCCTCCCGGGAAGTACAAGGCCGCCCTTTACGGGTTTTGTGATGCCTCGGAGCGTGGTCACGCGGCCGTGGTGTACTTGCGCACAGTTAGTGCCTCAGGTCAGGTGAGGGTTTCCTTGATCATGGCGAAGAGCAAGGTTGCATCCCTTCGGACATCTCTGACCATCCCGAAATTGGAACTCTCGGGAGCAGCCCTACTTGTACGCTTATTGAACCACGTGTCTAGTACTTTGGGTAAAAGCATTTGTATTAATGGGACCTACGCCTGGACAGACAGCCAAATTGATCTTTGTTGGTTGAAGGCGTCTGTCCACACTTTGGAAGTATTTGTCGCTTATTGCGTTTCCCAAATCCAGAAATCTGAAGTCAAGTTTGTTTGGAGACACGTGCCAGGTGAGCTCAACCCCGCTGATTGTGCCTCGCGCGGATGCTTGACGCCTAGTTTGATAGGTCATTCACTGTGGTGGGGTCCGGAATGGTTGAGTCGATCAGAAATTGATTGGCCTCGAACGCCAGTTTTGAATACTTCTAATTTTCCGGGTCTACGAACACTCGCTCTTGAGAAGGTGGAATGCGCCTTCGACCCCGATTTTTTGTTGAATCGTTACAGCTCCCTCGATAAGTTGTTAGGTGTTACTGCTTGGATAAAGCGTTTTGTTTTTAATTTTAGGCACCCACAACAGAAACGATTGACACCGTTTCTCTCACCACAGGAACGACAGGAGTCCCTCACCTTTTGGACTCGTTTTGTGCAATTGGCGCATTTTGAGAAGGAGATTGCTATCCTTAAGTCAGGGAGATCGAAATTGTCTGGAGCTGTATCTAAAATGAACCCCTTTTTGGACGATACGGGTCTCTTGCGCGTTGGAGAGCGTCTCAAGAACGCCAACCTCCCTTACGGGGCACGTCACCCCCTTTTGTTACCCAAGGACGGCCATTTGGTACGTTTGTTGGTAACTGACCACCACCTTAAAAATTCGCATGCCGGTTGTAATGCGCTCTTGGCCATTTTGCAACGCAAGTTTTGGATTTTGTCTGCCCGAAAAATAATCCGGAGTGTAGTCTTTCGCTGCATCCCTTGCTATAAGCTCAAGGCTTCTACCATGCAGCCCTTGATGGGAGACTTACCGGCAGACCGCGTAACTGAGAGCAGGACGTTTGACGTTTTGGTGAAAACGTCGACACTTCGTAACAGCAAGACTGTTAAGGCCTACTTGTGTGTTTATGTTTGTCTCTCCACAAAGGCCGTACATTTAGAACTGGTCTCCTCGCTTACGACCGAGGCGTTTGTAGCCACATTTGACAGATTTGTATCCCGCAGAGGGCTGCCTTTCTTGATCCGTTCTGACTGCGGCACTAATTTCAAGGGCACCTATAATTATTTGAATGATGTTGTTAATTTACTTGAAACCAACAAGGCTGATATAGGCGATAGGCTTGCCCGACGTGGGATAAATTGGTTGTTTTCCCCACCAAATTGTCCACCCTGGGGTGGTATTTTTGATGCCGCTGTAAAATCGGCCAAAACACACTTGCGCAGTACAATCGGTGAATCTATCCTTACATTTGAGGAACTCGCAACTGTGTTTTGTAAGATTGAGGCCGTTTTGAACTCTCGCCCATTGTGCCCGATCTCCTCAGATCCGAATGATTTGGAGGCCCTTACGCTGGGCCATTTTTTGATTGGCCGCCCACTTGTCGCCTAGCCTGAGTACCCCTATATTGATACGAGACCTGGTCGTCTCTCGCGTTTTGAATTGGTACGCCAGATTACTCAGAGCTTTTGGAAACGCTGGAATTTGGAATATTTGCACATACTCCAGCAACGCGTTAAGTGGACCGACAAGACCGATCCACCCAAAATTGGAGACCTCGTTTTGATTAAGGAGGCTAACCTTCCGCCACTCAGATGGCGCAGGGGGCGTATTCTTCGTCTGGTAACTGGGGCTGATGGAGTTCCCCGATTTGCTGAGGTCTTGGTGGACGGTTCGATTCTGAGGAGAGTGGTTGCAACATTGTCACGTCTACCAACCGATTACCGGGGCGGGTGGATATTTGAAATAGAAATATTATTTGGTCAAGTTTAAGTCGATTATATCGATTTAGTAACGTTTAGTTTAGTCTGTTGTAAATTTTGACTATGGTCACACTGAACTGTCATTCGTTTCCGTTTCTGAAAAACGGTCTTGCGCTCACGCAGTCTTGAATTGTTGCGTTTTTTAATTGAATTAAATTGATCGCCTTTTGGAAAGCTCGTCCTTGTAGCTTCGCGATTGTTATGTTTGTGATAAAATATAAACGTAAAAGTAACCTATTGAACATTTGTAAAAATTGTGTAAATCCGTGCACGTGGTTGGTGCCCGACGGCTTCGTTGAAGAAGGACGCCGAACTGGACCTCGAGTAGTGGTATTTAAACGATTTGCTTGTTATTTTGGCCAAAATTATGAGTCTAATCTTATAGGTCACTGCTGAAAGAATTCGAACTGAATAGGCTGGAAGTTGGTCTGGTTCAAATCATTTTGTCAAAACCTAAATCTGAGTTGGCAAGAAATCTGTGTCAGTTGGTAACAGTTCTTCAGCAGTGATTTGCTATATGGATAGGATCCATGTTTTTGTTTTTATTGTATTCAATTTATGTTTAAAATAGATAGTTAATACAAAAAGTTGTGTTTATATAGTTATTAGGTACAATGGGGTTGACGTGTCCTTAGAGACAAAATCCCCTAAACCAAATAAAGATTTAAAAAAAATATCTTATAGGTCCACTCAAGAACATCACTGAAAATTTGGTAAGTAACTTGCATGATTGTACCTTGAACTGATCACTGTGCAACGCAGTGCATTGTGTCTAGATCCTTGTCTTGTCGTCGTCAGGTAGATGTATTACAACTTCCACTGCGCACTCTGAACAATTTCCTGCCTCGGCAACTCTAGACACCTATATAACGCACATAACTTTGTAGAATCAGCGGTGCGCGCCGTGGTTTTAAACTGTACGTGATAATCTGTTAGTCTTTCTTCTAGGCTATCTCTGCGTTGTAAATTTAAATGAAAACACCTAATTATCACCTTCATATTGGTATATAAAGTAATGTCAGTCGACTTAAAGTAACAGTATAGAATACTGCTGCGTTTCGTTCGTGACTGAGAGTGCCAGGGCCCCATCACCATTTTCCTCTTCCTCTTCCAACTTCAGTTCCGATCGAAGTCGGCAACATAGTTGTGACTTATCTGGGGTTACGGGTATCTATGAGCGGCTTAATCACTTACCATCAGGCGATCCGTCTGCTCGTTTGCCTCCTATGCCATAAAAACTAACTGTTATGTTAAACTTAAACTAGCGCGATTTTCACAACGCAAGTTCAGCGTTCACATCATCATAATCGTCATACACTAACACATTATAGTATTACAGCGTGACAGTGACCTACGAACTACGATTAGTCTCAACAAACTTGTTAGTGAACTTTAACTCCACAACTATATATTAATACTCCACAATTATGTTCCACCTACTTCGTTATCAGAACTCGCCTCAAACGGATTAAACTAACATTAGATTATTATGCCCGCAATATCGATGGAAACATTGCGGATTTAGTTATAATATTTTCAAAGATGATTTTATAAGATTTTCTTGGTTTTACTCGAATATTACACATTAAAATTAAGCTATAGTTTACAGATTTTATTGCGATATTTCGCGTTGACTGAAATTTATTTTTAACCGAATGATCTTGCAACTACATTATTTATTATAACCGCGGTCACGGAAGATTGAGGTGACATTTGTCTTTGTCTTGATTCTATTATCTCAAAGTACGCTATCATTGTTCAATAACTGATTTCAAGTCGTCCTCCTAGCGTTATCCCAGTTTCAACCCGGAGTCCGCTTACTAGTCTTACCGGATTTGACTGAATATTAGCTTTTCCACAGAGCGACTGCCCGTCTGACCTCCGCTACCCAAAGGGATAGCTATATTTCATGGTTAAGACTAGTGTCATTTTATTTCGAGGTACTGACGCGGTATAATGACTGTCAAAAATCTTCATGACAGCTGGAACCGACGACTAAACGTGCTCTCTGAGGCGCGGGGTAAGCGATAATTACCAATTCAATTCGCACATATATCCAAAGAGTCAGTGGTTCGCGCCGTAGATTCGAACCCGATACCCTCGGCATGGTCGTCTGTTGGTATCTCCACTAGACTATCACTGCCCTCTCATAACTAAGTTCAAATAATTTGATGATGATATTAAGAAAAATTCCTATTTAGCTGAGTCTGTCTCTTTTAAAAAGTCTTAACATCTAATAAAATGATGATATATGTATTATGCATTTGTTACAACTAAAAATTATTATTCGTAAGACACATTCTTCTTTTTCTTAGTCGTTAGACTCTTGACAGAGTCGTCGTGGTCAGCATGTCCAGTCTGGTGGCAAGCTTGACAATCCGTCTCCACTCGTCCCTCATGGCAGCCTTTCTTATGCACAGATGCAGGGGTGCGTCCACTGCCGCCTTGATTTGTCAGTCCATCTTGTGGGTGATCTGCCGCACGCTCTTTATTAAAGACACATAAGTACCTATATAATACTTAATATATACTGTACTTGAATCGTCTAATTAACATCGTTCCGCTGCTAAGCATTGTATCTCTCTTAGTCTCTTAGAACTGGAGAGGATATAACTCAGTATGCGGATGACTGCAATCCGTAGTTGAACTTCGCAGTAACTTATAGCTTATCCGAGGGATTAAATACCTAGTAATGTACAGATTTCACATTCATTTGGAATTATCACAGAAATACATACATGTAGGTTTTGCACCGAGCGTGGTCGCGAAGAGACCTCTCTCCGCGACCACGCTCGGTGCACGTGCACGAAACGTCGGAAACAAATAGGTATTTATACCTTAATTAAGTTAAGTTAACACGATTAATACCTGCTTAATTATTTTGTATGATGTATACAAATCGCGAAAGTTTAAAATCGATTATGTAGGCTTTTGTACAAAATTAAAAGGTTTGGTGATTATAAGGGCATACTTCGGGCCACACAGTCATAGATTGTTTCTTTGTATGATATAAATGTATTTACAAAAAGAATGGTATACGTATGTTTATCCATTGTCTACCCATAGTACAAGCTCTGCTTGGTTTGGGATTAGATGGTGTTGTATATGACTATGTGGTAGAATATTATTATGGTAGAATACAGACATCCATGAGTATAGAATTTCGCTTCTAGCTATAGATAATGATTATAATAAAATACGCGGTTGGCGCACACATACTGCACTGTAATTCTACTCGAGGCGTTCGCTATTACTTGTACGAAATTTGAGAGAACATCTTTGAAGAACCTTGATCCCGGCCTACACAATCATGTCACACGATTTATGACATTAAAAACAAAATTAAAGCACACTACAAAAAAATAATGTTGTGTTACTAAGAACATGTCCATTCTAGTATTCGTAATATCTTAAGAGCCAGCCAAAACATTTCAAAGAAAGAAGGTATAAAGGCTTAGCTGTACATTTTGTTTAAAGGAACGGTAGAAAGCTCCGAGTACATATGTATGTACGTCAAGATATAAAATCTTTGATTCAGTACACATAAGAGGATTTTAAGTTTATCTCCTTGGAAGAAACCAAGGGTCGTTTAATGTATAAGATGTTTCTACATTGAATGAGGCAGGTGCGTTCACCACACCAGACTGATGTGCTACATTGATAAGATTATTTTAGGTCAGGTCCAAAGTTTTTTAAATCGCCTTCAAAAAGGAGGTAACAGGGAGAGTTAAAGGACGTTTATTCTATTTGTTTTTTTTTTTTTTAGTTTGGCTTACGTTCCTACTACTAACAAATTAAATAGGTAAAGGAGAATGACCAAAACTGGGCTATTTTGTGGCACGTTTGCTTCTAAACCATTCATATCTAGAAAATCTTCGTATATTTTATAATTTTAAATACATTAATTTAAATTTAAAGCAAAACGGAGATTTTTAGTTCAAAATTAATAGTATCTGCGTTGTTCCGGTCGTGATATCACCATTTCATATTCATAACTCATTTTGCATATTTAGGCAAATGTTTACAGTTTCTTGCAAACCCCTTTTAATAGGGAAAAATTACATTCATAGTGAAAACAGGGTGACATAACAAAAGTTCTAATAAGCAAAATAACACCAAAATCTTATGATATTTTGAAAGATGTATTGTGGTGAAATATTTTCTATAAATAATAATATGTTTATCCTTTTTGGAAAATATTACCCACGAAATAATGTTTTGTACTTATCGAAAATATGGGAACATATTTTATTATACTGGCATCTGTAATGTCTTACGCAAAGAAATATAACCTTATTACTAGTCCAACCTCTACGTCAGTTACACAGAGTAGTCACGTAATCAGTTATTTTGACATGAAAACAGTCAAATTGCTTTTTCACCTATGCTCATATCTCTTTATTGCAAAATAAGTATTTTACAGTCGTTTATATTGACTTGAACAACCCTTTGTGGACCAAACAAGTTTATTTCGTGTTATCAAGACTCGTGGGTTGACTAAAGTATGAGACAGTCTTTATTGGTAACATTAGTATGTCTGGACTTAGAACAACTAGCCGTGGTGAGGATTGCAGTTATGCTCTTATAGTATATGCTCTTCCTTTGCGGTACCTCGGCAGCAACACGTGTCCGTTCTTTCGACAAGCTATCTGATTCGGAGCTCAATATTTTGACATCATGGATAGCGCCAGTCTGTGTAAGTGTTGTTTACTTCTCTTCTCAATTCCTACAATTTTCTCGTGCTCTCCTCGCCGAATATTCAAACTACTTTAATTGTTTGTTTCAGGAATTGAACGGAGTCTTATGTTTAGAATGCTACACATTAATTGAAGCTGTTGTAACTTATGAGGTCATACCTGCACCACATTATGGTATATTATATACAAGCTCCTGCTTCATTTTGAGGTGATTTGTTTGAAGAAGATTTAGGTATAATAACAAATAAAATGAAGAATAACATAAAAACTGTGTTTCATTTACCTATTAAGCATAAAACAGTGTTGTTTTAATGCCAACTTTGTAATAAGGTCCAATGGAATGAGCTTATCTTTTGCGAACTAGCCTCACTGAAATTCTCATTAATTGAACCACATGGTATTGAGAATTCTCAGTAAGAAATATATCAGACTAAAAAAACCGCAAACTAATATAATGTACAAGCGTTTGTTTCGTAGATCCACTTCTTTTTACAACTATTTTCTATATTGTATAATATACATAGAGGCTTCTAATAAATTCCGGTAATATGATTAAATCATATCATCACCGTCCTAGAGTTATGTCGGTTGCATCCAAGACTTCAACGCCTAGGAGCCCTGGGTCCGCATACTAGTCTAACCAGATATGACAGAATATTAGCTTTTCCATAGTCTGACCGCCATAACGCAAAGGGAAAGCGATATGGTATGGTTTAGACCAGTAGGTAAGTATCGGTTTATTGGAGGGTACTGACTCCCCGTAACGACGTGCGATGGTGAAAGATCTTCATGACAACTGGGACCGACGGTTTAACGTAAGTCCTCTTCGAAGCACGGCCGATAATTAATTAATTTACTACTATTTATATGATGTAATTCATGTAACTATCACAATACTTAACCTCAAAATATTTGAAATCTTTATTTTCCGATAGCTAAGAACTGCCGCCGAATATCGTATTAATATTTTCCTAACTTAATTAGGAGTATATTTACTATATTTTACTGGTCAAATCAGCGAGAAGCAAACTTAGCCCATCTTCCATACAAATTTGGTCATTCTCCTATAAAGTTACAACATATATTATTATTGGAATTTATCAATAATCACATTTTCTAGTACCTATAAGTTGTTTTCTAAACCAAATGTTTCAGAAACCACATAATTATACTAAAATAATAATATTCATCTTAATATTAAAATCCTGCCGTAAAACTATGTTTTCTATAACCTTTTTGGAAACTAGTAGTTACAATGCAAATTATTCTTCTTTTAAGGGGCCAAGTATCTTCTTATCATCCTATCGCACAATGAAAGATTCTACAATACCCGATAAAGTTCCACGTCTTACTTGATAGTATACATATTATGGAATGGCTTATATAGAAGACGATGTGTAATTCCACCATTTCCTTGAATAAGGTTAAAGTCAAAAGTCGATGGTTTCTGAAATATTTAATATCCATGATAAAGGTATCCACGCCAGTACACAATTTCTTTTATTCCCTGTCTGTCGGGTTCGCAGACCACCTGATGGCAAGCCCATAGACTTAGTCTATGTCAGAGAAACAGCCAAGCCGCTGCCTACTCTCAGGTGTTAGGTATTAAGTCTTCGAAAAATCCCGTTATAATAGGCCAGTAATATAATCTTGCTGGATTTATTGCTGGCCTCTAAGTAATTAAGGATCATGATCCTTAATTACTTTAATCGTAGTAACACAAATAATTGAGAGCGTAGCATTGATTATAAACAAAAATAAAACCAACTTATTATGATTATATTCATTACCACAAAGTTCTTCTTTTTGACGATTTTATGTGTCGTGTTTGACCTCAACTGTAAAAGTATTTATGCTTGTAAATTAGTTCATACATCAAACTTAACTATGGGTAGGTTTGTTTATCAACTTTGTATCCGAACAGAACTCTATCTTAATGGGCATAGAGCCATGAAATGCAGGAATTTACGCATTGTCTCGGTGGACCACTTCATTGTACAATGCTGGTGATAGTGACAAATATTTGTCATAATAAATACACACTGATATAGCCTTAAAAGGGTCGCGATAAGGGCGAGAGTTGTGAACATAAGTCACGTAAAACTGGTCGAACTATCGAGCTTAGTCGAAGTAAATCATTTTGGTCGACAACATGACTTATAGAGTGGCACTATACCAACATCAATCTTTAGTTATGTTTTAGATTGGGTTCACAAGTTGGTATGGATTTTGAATGATATTTGGACGACCTTTCCTGTACTATTTTATAAATCACCAATTGATAGCATAGTAAGTTATTGAGAACATTTAGAGTTAGCAGTTACCCGACCTAGTCAGAATAATAACACGTAATGAGAGTAAATATACAAGTGCAATACCGTCATAAATATTTGAGGAATTTTGGATTAACTTTGCTGCAAATGTTCAAATAATTTCTTCTTTTCTTAGTATATTAATTAGTACCGCAATAATTATTAATATTTAGAAATTTTTCACATGTCGTAACAAGAGCATTCTTAGTGCAGTTTAGTTGCATGATACTCCGCTCACGTATACACAGAATCAAATAATTAACATATAGGTATCAGGAACCTACTTTACCTAATATTACAAAGGCAAACTACATAGGTCAATGCAGTTCTTTGTAACGTCACAAGATCCCGTACCCATTCAACCCACAAGCCGTCTCTAAACAAATATAGAAAGATTACACAGAAACAACAAATAGCAAGGGTAAGCAGATGAAACAGAGATCGAACACAGTGAGGGTTCTGTAAACAACTTGACATCGGATATATCTGCAATCGTCTTTCTATTTACCTGTGTGCCTCAAACACTCAAACTCTGCCCAAGTACCCACGGTTAGGACTCATACCGACTAGAAAAGAGTAGCGATAAATATTACTTTCTGAAGTATTTTATTTTACATCAGATCACCTTATAGCGACGGTCCCTACGTACATAAGGTCAAGTCAAAAATCGAGGTTTACAGGAGAGCGTAATTTGTGTTCAACATGAAAATAGTTCTATGACCAATAATAAATATTTTCTTTCTACAATATTTTAACAGTTTTAAGAGGTTTATAATGCCATTTACACAAATTTAATTTTTTTACGTTTTTTTGAAAAAAACTGATAGATGACCGTTTCTACGCCGATAATAATGTCAGTCATGTCTATTATACCTTTTTATACGCTGTCCGTGTGGTGACGGATTAAGAATACGGAATGTCACCACCCCATATCATCGTAAGAGCCGACAGAGGGAGCATATTATGCAGAGAACAGCACTGAAAGAGAAGGAAACTTGATACAAACCCTATACCAACCCCCTATACAAGACCGCATTCGCACCAAGTGGCACGCATTTTAAAACACCGTACAAAAAGATATGTAACAGATGTCCGTATCTACGACACTTATTCGTTTTATTTATAGTACTTGTTCTCTTATACGATTTGTAAAACAAGGTAAATAAATTAAGTTTAAAAAAAATCGTATGTCAGTATGTGCGCATAGATAATCTAAAGCCAATGATGCAATAAAAAAAATATGCCATTTTCGACATGTCATTATATACGTAGGGGCCGTCGATAGGAAGGCTTCAAATCCTTATAACTGTACCCCTGATGATGTCATGGGCTGTGTCAATGTGTGTGGAGGTAACCTGTGATGACTGGTGTAATCCATACCGAAACTTCGTGGCAAATAGAAGATCATCATCACACCCAAGAGACGTCTACTGCTGAACAAAGGCCTCCCAAAAGCTCAGATTGATCATAAACCGTGACCCGCGATCCTAACAAAACCTCTTGGGCTCTCCACCCTGCAGAGGGCCTAATTCTGTTGATTGTGATTACCAACTAGACCAAAATGGCACAGGAATGGCTCAATATAGATAACTGGTTGTTTTGTCACAAGCTGAAACAAAAAATAGAAACTTTTTGCGTCGTGCGAAAGTTTCTAAATAAAAAATAATAATTGTGTGTTTGATTTGTTTAAAAGGTTTTCTTCAATGTATGTATTGCTTCACTGTTTCATTTTTTAACTTCACCTTAATAAGGAAACTTTATTCACATTTAAAGTAACAGTTTGGCCGTCATGATTGGATTTAAATTAACTAGTACCAATATTGATGGATATTTCATAACTAAATTATGATTATATTAATCTATACAAACAAGCTGAAGAGTTTCTTTATTATTTCTTATTTTGTTAACATAATTTTGTTAATGAAACAAAAAAAAATTAAATATTCTTTAAATTGCATCTGCGTAAATGCAAGAGCTACAGGACAAATACAAAATTATATTTAGTTGTGTTTGACATTGGGACCGCAAAAAGTTACAGATAGTTTTCTTAAAAATGTTTGTGTAATAAAAATGTTTTGTCCAACCGGGAACCTCTATTACCCAGGCATTATTTCTCTTATCAAAGGAATTCTGGATAAGACTCTATTCTAGTAAGAACAACACTATTTATTAAGCGGCAAACATTACACTATCAGGTATTTAGTTCTAAAACTCGTGGTTTATGCTTTCATTTCACAAAAAAATTTAATTATGAAATTATGTTGCTAGCTGATTTGTTTACTCGTAATTGCTCAAAAAAGTATAAAGTTTAATAGTGGAGATTTTATAGCAATATCACTATTAGTATATTTGGAGAGCCTTGGGGAGGCCTATGCCCAGCAGGAGATTTCTTTCGGCTGATGATGATGATCACTATTTGTTTAGCTTACAACTTCTAACAGATGCAAATGTGCAAAAATCTAAGGTGTGGTCACTCAATTTTTTTGTGTATGTCTTATCAACTAACAAACCTAGCAATATATTGTATATTAAGTGTTAAAAAAGACACATTTTTATACGTTCTAACTTTTGCGAGTTGTTCACAACTAATATTTATGTACGGGTCTCAATAACGTTATTATTTAAAAATGACTGTAAAATACCTACATAAACGTTTTGACATATATTGTGTTATATCACTGTTGATCATGTAATGACTGACGTTTTTCTTCTTTAACATATCCAGAAGATAAGCGAAAAACGAGCCGCTAATCGGGGTACATTCCTTTAGACAGCTTGGCTTGCAACATCTTACTTATAAAATCTCACCATTTTTATTAGTTTTTAAATGATAATGAGCCTTTTTTCCAACGATTTAAAGTACACTATTCAATATCAAAACAAAATTGAGAATAAAGTAAGCCGTAGCATTTCCAATTTTATTCCATTACTTAAGTGCTTTGATCGGCATAATAGGTATTTATTTAAAATAGTGCGATAATTAAGTACCGTTTCACAAGTTCTTCCTTATAAATATTTTTGTTCAGTGTAGCCTATCTCTATTTTATTGCATTGTGACGTCGCGATGACACCGTCCGCACGGCTGCCTGCACCTCCGGCCCTCACCTCAGACACCACACCTCGGGCTGCATATAAATACCGAGACGTTCGGAGCGCTAGCACCTTTTGGAGCGGCTGAACAGCGGCGAACAGAAGCTAAGTACACCTCTGCTACCCTGAGCGACGCCGGAAGCGGACCCCCAACGAGATTCCCTATTCTCGTCGAATCACGCGACCCCGGTTCTATCTCTGCAACTACCATAAATATTTTATTTTTCAATTAAATTCATTTGCTAAAGGATGTGTTAAATTCTTTAATGGATTAAACCGATTTTTAATTGTAACATTTAACCACGATTTTCATTTAGCCACACCCAAGTAGTTGCATAACGTTACAGTGGCGCCCACGGGAATATATAACTAGGGTTTCATTGGAAATCCGTTTTCGGTAAGTCTTTTTATTTTTTTTACTGTGTATGTGTAAGCTCGTTCCAAAGCAGTGTTATATTGTTTTAGCGGTGTTTAATTTTTCTTACTACGCTTGGTAAGCTTTTTTATATTATAACTGTTTTCTATTGCCGCGTACGGTAATTAATTGTGTATCAAACGCATAAGTAACAAGTTATAATCGTTTTGCTTGTGGCCACGTGTGATCTAAACGACGCGCTAAGGCCACACTCGTGTATCGCTTGTTTTGCGATAGCCTTTTTAATTACCTACTACGGTAATTAATTACTACTACTAATTATTTTCTTATAATAACTGCCCTTCGGGATTAAATTTTTGGAACCAATTCATACCCTTTCTGCCTTTTTTCATTTTTTTTTTGTTTGTTCGTATAACTCTCTTTGTGCGACCTTGACTGGTTGATTTATACCTTATAGTCGATATTATTGCCTATTACAGCAAGTCATTATCCAGCCAGGAAAAAAAATGTAGTGCTACTGAGCGCGAAGCATTAGCAGTCTTGTCGGCTATTGAGCATTGGCGCTGTTATATCGAGAATGGTAGGAAGTTTGTTGTCTATATTGATCACGCTGCATTACAGTGGTTTTTAAAATTAAATAATCCCACAGGCCGTCTAGCCAGTTGGGGTGTTCGTCTCTCTTGTTATAATTTTGAAATTGGACATCGTCGTGGTTCAGATAATGTTCTGCCTGATTTTTTGTCTCATTCTGTTCCTGTCTCTGCTATTATCAATGGTTCGCAGGATGATAGTATTAATTGAAATACAATTGTACCGGTTTCTACTAATGATACTTGGTATCTAAACGTATTTAACGGTTGCTTAAAGAGGGCATCGTCTTTTTTGTTGACAATCAAATAATTAATAATAAATTGTATCGACTCAAAAAGTCCTAGTTTCAGTGGAAGGAGGTAATACCGTTAGAAATGAGACCAAACATCATATCCAACAATCACTCCTTACCCACTGCTGGCCATCTCGGCATTTTTAAAAATTACAAGCGTTTATCGCTTGCCTACTACTAGCCGGGTATGTATAACGATGTCGTTAAAGCCGTCCATGCGTGCGATACTTGTACTGCCCACAAGCACCAAAATCATTCCATTCTCGGCCATATGGGTCAGCCTAAATCGTGTCATAGACCATTTCAGATGTTGAGCATAGACCTCGTGGGATCTTTATCCCTCTCGAGGAAACAGAATACGTATGTTTTCGTAGTGTCTTGTTGTTTTTCTAAATATTGTTTGCTTTTTCCAATTAAGCATGCCTCTGCCGAAATTATAACCAAAATTTTAGAAGAAAATGTTTTCCTTGTTCATGGTATTCCGTCTACCATTGTCTTAGATAACGGTAAGCAATTTATTAGCTCCACTTTTAAAAATTTATTATCCAAATACAAAGATCCTAACTTACATTACACACCGCTGTATACCCCACACGTTAATCCGGTCGAGAGATATAACAAAACTATTATGACAGCTGTTTCGGCTTTTATAGACCGCGATCACCGCGTATGGGATTTGAACTTAGCAAAGATACAATTTGCACTCAAATGTGCGGTAAACGAATCAACTGGTTTTACCCCATCATTCTTGGTATATGGTCGCGAATTGGTTACTTGTGGTTCTCATTATATTCATCACGAATCAAACCCTAATATTGTATTTGAGCCGAGGGATGACTATGCCCAAACGCTTGGCCATCTGTCTACCATATTTGACAAGGTGCAAGCAGAATTGCACAATGCTCATTAGAGGAATAGGCATTCATATAATCTTCGCCGAAAATCGGCTGATTTCAAAGTTGGTGATGTGGTTTGGAAAAGAACTTTCTATTTGAGTGACAAGGATAAATATTTCAGCAAAAAATTAGCACCGAAATTTATTAAATGTAAGATTGTGGCAAAAAAATTTCCTCTTGTGTATAAACTATCAGATATGTTTGGCAAACTCCTTGGTGATTTTCATATAAAAGATCTTAAATTAACTCACTACAAAGTTTAAAAATGAAATGATTTATGCTTATCTCTAATGATCTAATCACAAAAATAACTAAACATTTTGTTACAAATATTATAAAAATCTTTAACTGCAAATTACAGCTTAATTATGTACGCAAATATCTTGTTACATATAGCTTTAGTAATGACTAATCGTAATGTCAAAAATATTTTTTTCCCTCATGGCTCAGTGGTTAAAAGGTTGTTGTCTGATCAGTCTGTTGGATCGATTCTCGCTTGTTTTTTTTTTTGTTGTTTTTAGCTATGGTTGTGTAAACTATATCATTGATTATATCCTGCGGGGATATATTGTTCATTACAACCTATTCCGAATGGTGTATTTGCCGTTAATGACTTTGTATCATGATCGGAAACTAGTTAATTGTCGCTGATCCGCGACAAAGGAATGCGGCGCGCCACCACGCGCGCGGTGATGACTCACGTGTTTACCTGAGCCGCTCGCTCGGCACAAAAATTTCATCGCCATAATTATTGTTTATTTTAATTATAATGAACACATTTTGCCCTTGCAATTCGCATCGAGCGTGTTAATGAGCAATTTGCTTGTGATATTGCCAACTGATCGTAATATTATTAGTTTACGATGTATACATTTTCAATTTACTTTTCACTTATTGAACCCGGGTTGTCAGGTGGTGATTAGCAACCTAGGCTTGGTGGCTACTTACTCTAAACCTCACGTATAATACCTCTTCGGGAGTCTAATAAACCGCTATTTTTTAATTAGTACAAAAACTTTAAGGACAGATTAGCGAAGATATTATGATCATATATGTGACGTAAGAATTTCATAATATTAATAAAGAGCAAAGTTATTATCATTTGTTTATTGTAGAAAATCTCACTTAAATCATAGTCATATTTTACAATCCATTCACTAATTCATTGATAATATTCCATCCTCCTCATTCGCATTCTCTCTGTCGCACTTATGATGTAGGTAGCCATAGAAAATAAAATGAAGAAAAATAATAAATGTAGGTAGTTATTTTTTAATTTTGTTAATTCTACCCTCTCCTTCATACTTCATTCGGGCTTAGGACCGGTAAAATTTATCGTTTAACAAGGAATTAAATACGGAGGTATGTAATTAGAAAGCAAACAAATATCAAAATAAAAGAAGGTGTTCTGGACTAAAAGAAAAGAGTAATTTTGGCGTATTTATGAAGTTAGAATCATCTGCTATTTACAAATATTATTTTATCATGTCAGCATCATGTCAGCCTAGAGACGTCCACTGCTGGACATAGGGCTTCCTCAAGGTGTGTGGAGAACACAAACCGATTTTGAGCCGCCCGCATCAAATTATTATTTACTTAAGTACGTATTATTTACTAAACTTACAAGTATATCCATTGTCCTTCAAAATGTCCACCACCGTTGTCAAAAGCATCCAATATGCACTGTTTTAATTGTTTGACACTGACCGGATCACTTTTGTACTCTCACATTAAGATGTCCATGGGTACACAGCTGCACTCGCGATTTTTCTACTCAAAAAGTGCGCACGAAGCATAGCTACATACTCCCGTGATATGAACTGATATGATAGGCCATCGCGTCGGGCAAACGTAGACAAACAATTAACTTTTGCAACGAAATTAGATACGCTCACTTTTGCTAGCAATTTAGTACTGTTTGTCGCATCGTCGGGGCGTGGCGCAGGCGCAGAGGGGCGGGGGGGAGGCGAATTTATCAATGGTTCATTTTACTGTGATACTCGTAGTACTCGGGTCAGTCATAGTATTAGTATTGCATTTACCAATTATCACGTATTTTTGTGGACAGTTTTGAGACAGTTTTGGGACTTAGTGTTTTTATTTTTTTAACTACATAAATATGATCAGTTAAAGATACTTAGTGCTGTGTTATTTTTTTTGTACTAATTAAAAAATAGCGGTGTATTATTTAGAATACGACTCGCATCGGGAATAAATGTAGGCCTTCTTTTTCACACGTGTGAATGTGTGTGAGGCTTTTTGTATGGGATGAATGTCAGGTAATGGGAACGTTCAATGCTTGGTGACGTATGAATGGTCGAGGGTTATACCTTGTTTTTTTTTCAGGGGTAGTAGTCGCCTTGTACTTAGCCTACTGACACCACCACTCATCTGTTTCAGGGTCCCGGAATGCAGTTGCCGCCTACCAGCCACAGAATTTTCCCTCCGGGAAAATTCTGGCCTAGTGGGGGGAGTGTGTGACATCGCTGTAACGTCGCGATGACACCGTCCGCCCGGCCGCCTGCACCTCAGACGCCACACCTCGAGCTGCATATAAAAGCGAGACGTTGGGAGCGCTAGCCCCTTTTGGATCGGCTGAACAGCGGCGAACATAAGCTAAGTACACCTCTGCTACCCTGAGCGACGCCGGAAGCGGACCCCCAACGAGATTCCCTACTCTCGTCGAATCACGCGACCCTAGTTCTGTCTCTGCAACTACCATAAATATTTTATTTATCAAATAAATTCATTTGCTAAAGGATGTGTTAAATTCTTTAATGGATTAAACAGATTTTTAATTGTAACATTTAACCACGATTTTCATTTAGCCACACCCAAGTAGTTGCATAACGTTACAGCATACTAGCGGCAAGTCCCGGCTTTGCACGGGTGATCCCTAATATTTTCTACAAATGAATATAGCCTATGTCACCCATGGATAATGTCGCATTATAACGGTGCAAGAATTTTTTAAATCGGTCTTGTACTTTTTTAGTTTCTTCGTTACAAACATACAATAATACAAATCTTTCCTCTTTATAATATTTTATTACTATAGACTAAAGGATGCCAATCAGGCTGTAATTATTTTCAGATGAAGTTCGTGCATTCAAACTCATATTATCATATGTACAATATAAGTGTAGGTACCTATGGAGCGTCAAAGTTAAAAGCTGTACCTATATCAAAGCTTTACTATTTCTAGAGATTTTCGCCGTCAGTCAATCGATCCAGTAGCGATGAGAGCTCTCTAAGTGCGGAACGGTCGAGCAACATCACAGCCAATATATCGCGATCTGCGTCATTTTGAGTCATGCCTCCATATTTACTGAACGCTTTATGATATTGGTAAATAAACGATAAGTTTACGAATATAAAAATTAAATAAAATGATCTTTAAATATAAGCAGTGCGATGCTACTTGCACGTCTGGCCATTCGCACTGGATGTTAATAGATGCGTTTATGCTTGCACTTATTTAGTCCATTAAGTTAGATCAGAAAACATTGAATGCTGCAATACCGGAAACAACTAAAAATCGATTATGCCACGCACTGACCAGGGCATCGACCATCAGCATTCAACGAGTTAAGCACGCACACACGCAGGTACGCCCGCAACAGCTAATAATTATATTGTGCATCTAAAACAAATATGGATGAAATTCCTTTTACTATAAATAATACTACTTGGAATTATGTATGTATATGTATTGCGGGCAAGCTTACAAACATTTAATCAACGGACACAAAGAACACTTCGATTCAATACAGCAACGTGTATCACACAATGGAATCACACTTATTTCATTTGGGGATCGAACACATAATCCTCGCAGTCTTGCGCTTGCATGGCGGCTTCATAAACAACTTTCCTGTCCAAAGTCTCATTTAGAGTCAAAATTTGGCTTTATATAGAAGAACCCCTACTCTAGGTAGGGGAGAGCGGAGCTAGTCTTAACGGAGGTAAGTATTAACAAGCTGATTCTCACCAAACGCGAAATGTTAAAAATATGATACTCGGTTTAGGTAATCTATATACATAGCTTAACTGGTCCTGACTTATAATAAGTGCCCAACCAGCCGTCGCTTGTAATAGTTGTGCGCATCAACCTTGGCTTGACAGGTAAACGAAGTTTTTGTGCTTTATTAAACGTTGATTAAGGATTTATTTATTAGCTGAAACAAATTTAAGTTTCACCTGAATCAGACACTATTTCATTGATAGTGACACTATATTATTTGTTTGTAATAATTTAAACCAGTTTATTTTCTGTAAATGATGTAGTAAAAAAGTTACCTTGGGGCAAAAATTAACAAATTGAGAGGCGTACGTATTAACATGTATACATACATGCACCGTAAACACACCTACCCCAAATGAATTGAGTAAGAACCAAGTTTTTACAATAGGTATGTTTTTGCAGAATGAACTAGGTCTACGTCTTAGAAGTATTGAGCTGCCAGCTTTGGAAATACTGAAAAAAAAAACAAAAAATATAGAGTTGCTACAGAATACTATATTTGTCATATGAAACTGAAATATGTAAAGGAAAAGGGAAGGGAATTTCTAATAAAGTGGTGCAGAAGCAGGCATGATGGAAGAGTATCTAATAAAATGTCTTAAACTAAAGAAAAACATAAGTTCAGACATGTTTAAAGACTGTATACTTAATACCATTTATAGCTTTTAAAACTGTGAGTGATAAATAAGTAGCTTTAAAAGATAACATTAAAAAGTTGATATAACTTTTAAATATTAAGTTATAAGTATTTGTACAATTTTTTCTAGACTAAAACTTTGTTATTTAATTATTGTTAATTTGGATAGATTTAGGCGAATTTACTTACTATATTCCTTAAGTTCCTATTATAAAAAATCCGATTTTTTTAGCCTCTGTTAATTATTGCCCCTTACGTTAATACCTACCCCACGTCCGTTAATACTTACCCCAGAGACGGGGTATGTATTAACAAATGTTTTTTTTTAAACATTATCGTACATGAACAAAGTTTATGATAAACATGCAAATGTTTGTTATTATGTTTATTTTAACGATATAAGGTAATAACTAGCAATAAGAAAGTATCTAGACATGATTTCAAGCCTATTTGAAGCTAAAAAACACTTATAAAACTATAAAACGACTATGTAAACAAAACAGCTGTTTATCAACTATTAGTTCTTATCTATTACAACTGATAACACTAAAACTAATGTCCATGCACTACACAGTACTTCTTATTAACGATTTGCGAATTTTCACTATTCTAGCTTTACTTTGACGCGTCCGGGAACCGAACCCGGTGTACCGCACGATTGGATAGCACAATTTTTATACGATTTTCACTCGAGGTTTTGAATACACTATTCACTGTCATAGTTTTTAATGTCTGTCGCGAACATCTCTCCCGCCGTGCAGCAACGCGCGCGACCCGTCCTGTGGCAGTGCTGCAGAGCACCCGGTGAGCGACGCCTCGTCACTTGGGCAGGGGGACCAGCTTCTTAGCTGGCCGTTTGAGGACGCCTGCTACTGTGCGCACCTCGACAGTGCGTATGGCGCCGTCGGCGCCCGGGTAAACGGCCACAACTCTACACTGTGTATTGCACGGGTGTTGGCCGTCGGCAATCAGGACGGGGTCGCTGACCTCGAGGTTGAGCCCAGACCCATGGGGATCCCGCCGGTGTTGCAGCTCGGGTACGTACTCGCGCACCCAACGGCGCCAGAACATGTCGGCGAGAATTTTGGGCGCGCCGCCAGTGTTTGCTGGTGTTGAGGTCAGCCTCGCTGAACTCGCCCAGTGGAAGGAGGCGAGCAGAACCACCGAACAGGATGTGGTTCGGGGTGCTGGCCTCGTTGTCTGCTGCGTTGACGGAGATGTGTGTGTGGGATCGACTGTTCACTGTGTACTTGACCTCACACAGTAGTGTAGCTAGGACTTCTTCGTGCGGATGGCGCTCGTGAAGGACCGTATAGAGGGCGGTCTTCACGCACCTGAAGAGGCGCTCCCATGCACCCCCCATGAATGGCGCTGATGGGGTGATGAAGCGCCATACGATGCTACGGCGACTCGCTTCTTCGGCTACCGCGTCTCGCATCTCTCGGTCGGCACCGTGCATGTATGTGCCGTTGTCCGGGTAGATCTCTGCAGGGCAACCTCGGCGCGCTGCGAACCTGCGCAGCGCCAAGATTGCAGAGTCAGCGCTCAGGCTGGCGTCGACCTCCAGATGTACTGCCCTGAAGGTGAGACATGTAAACAGTGCCACGTAACGTTTGTGACGCTGTCTACCGACGGTTACGGAGAGCGGCCCGAAATTATCAAGTGAAGGGCCTCTGATGGTGAGCAAGGCGCGTCTTCGGATGGTCCCCGGTGGCTGGCTCAGGTGGCTGCGTTTTTCTAATGCGGCACGGTAGACATCTATGTACTATTTTCTTTGTAGTCGGCCGCAAACGAAGAATCCAATAGTGTTGGCGTATTTCATTGATTACCAACTCTGTACCGCTGTGATGTAATTCCAAAAATTCTATGTGTCAAATCTATGTATAGCTATGTAATACGATGATCGCCGTCTAAGATTGGCGATCTCTTTGGCTGTTCGGAGATTTCTTCTGTAGCTATTATACGACTGCGTAGAGTGATCATTCCGTTATTCATCTCCACGGGTAACGAAAACAGGCGGCTGTCTCTGGCGACAACTCCTCCGCGCCGCAGCTCCCGAAGGTCCCGAAGGAGTCCTCTTGTACCGCCTTCACAAGAAGGTCCTCGGCGTCGCGGGTGTGTTCTGAGGGGAGAAACACGAAGTTTCGGGAGTCGCCGACTGGACGAGGTGCCGCTCTGCCCGACTTGGTGTTGTTGTTCGTCTTCGTCATTTGACGCCAATCTGGATCCTTTTGTCTATTTTTCTGCGTTCTTTTGTATTGAACCTTCTCTGCGGTTTTCTTACACAAAGCTATAAACTGTTGAACTCTCGCTGTTGCTCGTAAGAGCCTTTCCCATTTGGAAAATCTATACGGACCCGGTACGGCTTCTATAATTCTATGTGTTTGACGTTTCTCTACAGTTATCATCGTGCGCTCTTCGCCTGTCGCGTCAGGGGTGATGAGCTTCTCTACGGGCCATAGTGACGGGTCTTCGTACAGGAACGACGGTCCAGTGTACCACTCGTGTTCGGAGTTAAAGCTGTCCGACACGTCGCGCGTAGCCGCATCCGCCGCGTTAATTTTCGTTGGTACCCAGCGCCAGTCTTCAACTTTACTATGCTCTTCTATGGCGGCTAGGCGGTGTGCGACGAATGGTTTGTACGCTCGCGCTCCGTTTCTAATCCACATCAGTACGGTCTTGCTGTCCGCCCAGTATACGACGGCCTCGGGTTTGACGCTATGTTCTTCTATTACCGCTTGAGCGACTCGCGTACCCATGACGGCGGCTTGCAGTTCGAGTCTCGGGATTGACACCACCTTAAGCGATGCCACTCTCGCCTTCGCCATAACGAGCGTCACATGTACACGCCCATCTGGTGTCGTCGCTCGCCAGTACACCGCTGACACGTAGGCTGCTTCGCTGGCGTCTGTAAAGACATGTACTTGGAGCGTACAGGCGTTACTGTATCCGAGTAACACCGCAGGATGCGTATCGACTTCAACTGTTCTAAATGTTGTATCCACGATGCCCATTGTACTCTGAGGCTTTCGTCAAACTTCTCGTCCCAGTTCGTACCGAGTGAATTTTACAGAATCGACGTGCTATCCAAGGCACGGGACAAGCGATAATTAACAATTTAATACGCACATAACTCCGCACTAACGCACCGTAGATTCGAACCCGATACCCTCTGCATGACAGTTTGTTGGTATCTCCACTATGCTATCGCTGCTCAATGCGGCAAAAAAAACATCCAATCAATAAGCATCTATATAATAAGCGAGATTCACGTTAAAATAAATAATAATCGCTTCATCATCATCAGCCTGCAAGAGTCCACTGCTGGATATAGACCTCTCCAATGGCACGCCACTGAGCCCGATTTTCGGCTTTTTGTGTCCAGCCGCTGCCAGCCACTTTGCGTATATCGTCACTCCGCCTAGCTGGAGGGCGTCCTATTCTACGTTTGCCAAGGCGCGGTCTCCACTCTAGAACACGACTACTCCAACCGTTATCGGTTCTTCGACAAATGTGGCCGGCCCACTGCCACTTCAGTTTGCTAATTCTCTGAGCTTTGTCGATTAACTTTGTTCTCTGTCGGATCACTTCATTGCGAATTCGATCCTTCAGAGAAACTCCGAGCATAGTCCTTTCCATAGTTCGCTGATCGTCCTTAAATTGGTGGACCACTCGTACCGTTAGTGTCCACGTCTCGGCTCCATAAGTCATAACGGTTAAGACGCACTCGTTGAAGACCTTTGTCTTGATGCTTTGCGGTAGGGTATTCGATGTGAGGAAGCCGTATTCTTGTGCCAGCCTCCTTCTCGAAGTTGTTTCACTTGTTTCTACCCAACTGCAAGGTTTTCCCAAGGTAGATGTACTCCTGAACAACTACGAGAGGGAAGCAATTTTGGGTAATCGGTTCCGGAGAGACATGTTCTGAACATTATCTTGGTATTTTTTTTAAGTTCATCCGAAGACCGATGTGAGCAGAAGAATCAGCTAGGCTCGTCAGCATATACTGCAAGTCCTGAACGGTTTCAGCCGCAATGACAATATCATCTGCAAATCTTAGGTGTGAGAGATACTCGCCGTTTATGTTAATACCGCGTCCTTTCCAGTGCAGCGTCTTGAACATATCCTCAATTGCATTTGTGAACAATTTGAGGGAGATAACATCCCCTTGTCTCACACCTCGATGCAGGTGGATAGGTTCAGACTGCGGGTTCTGTACTTGGACGGTCATAGTCGCAGCGTCATACAGACATCTCAGCACTTGGACATATCGCCAATCGACTTGGCACCATTGCAAGGACTCCAGAACAGAACAGGTTTCAATGGAGTCAAAGGCCTTCTCATAGTCCACAAACGCATAACAATTACCAAAAATGAAACCTAGAGCCATAGAGTGAGAACATAATAAAATGCTTGCAAACGAAACATACCTTAACATAATAGTTATAATTATAGTACTTATACATATGAGCCTTTATCACATGACTATACATTATTGTCACGCGAAATGTTTTAAGTAACTGGTATTTACTTAATTATTGAACAATCTTTCACACATTAATCATTTGGGAAGCGAATGAGCACGGGGCTTAAAAACGTAATGTGTCGTATATACAACCATAATCCTCCATTTTGTTTCCTGGTTCTTTGCGTAAATGTTTAATGCATTAGAAATACTTCTAACACAAGATATATACGAGAAAATATTGTTGGCACAAGTAAATTTACTTTAAATAGCATCGTAATAATTTTAGTTCATGATGATTCAACTAGATTTTCGTCTTTGCTTTGCACGCATATGAAAGGAAACATCATGATATCAATGAACATAAGGCTTCTTATTGTATCTCTAATTTAAAATATGTTATTCTCTTATGTAACTTTTATACATTTTTAATTCCTTTCGCGTAAGTTTATTTTAATCGACTAATGAACTTCGTTTGAGCCTTTTATCGTGCATACGCACTTTTACATTTATAATTATTGATCTGTATGTTTATAATATTAGTAATATATACTATTCTACCACGAAAGTACCGGGAAAAGATCAATAATAGGTATGCAAACTGTTTGCTATTCATCCAAATAAATTTTATCACCTTCAAAGTATGCTCCTTCAGAAACGATACACTTACGCCAACGTATAATCCAATCATCAAAACCTTTTTAAACGCTGTTTCCGGAATTGAGTTCAGTTCTCGCCGCGAATTTGTGGTTGGTGAATATGGTGGTTGCTCGATGGTATTTGTTGAGTGTTTGGTAAAAAAATCTTTCACAATGATGGTCTTCTGCGAAGGCCCATTATCAAAATTCATTTGGGACTAGCCAAGCGGCAACATGTTTCATACCCAAATGATTAGTTAAAATGGTACGGATCGACTCGTGAGATACAAAAAGTTCGGCGGCTTCATTCAACATTGAGAGATCAATGTTGAATGAGGAAATCCTCATCAACATCAGAACAGTAAATACTGTCACTGTTTCCTTCACTTCTGCGATGTTAATTTCAGTTGCAGACGTTGATGGCCTACCAGAGCGAGGCAAATCTTCCATCACATCTTGACCGCTTTTGAACGCTTTGTACCACTCATAAGCACGAGTTTTTGAGAAAGTCGATTCACCGTAAGCCTTTTGTAAGATTTTCATTGAATCCGAACACGAAATTCCATTGGCGATGCAAAATTTAAGACAAACTCTTTGTTCGATGTTTTTGTCCATTATGAAATTCGCAATACACACTACATATGATATAACTAAAAACAGCACTGTATTTAATATAAATAACAGATGCAATTCAAACTTCGCGCCAAAATGAAAAACAGTTGTGCCACACGTCTAACAGCAACTCCTAAACCTTTTTCAGTAATCACACTACTTATTGGTAACCCCAAAACTTCAAAACGGATATTTGTACGGATTTAAAAATTCGTTTGGAGGTTATCGCATACATATAAATAGAGAGGACATTGTACACATTATAAGTAATAGTTTACTAAAAGTTCTAATCCATTTTTTTATTTATCTTTAAAATGTAACTAAAACTCTCAAAATATACTGATACTCTCAGCGGATCTATGATCGCAACCGAAACTTCCCGGAAACAATTCGTCGAACCCACTGAACGACGAGCTAGCTCAACATAAAACTGTTTACACCGGTATACGAGCAACAGTGCTAGGTAAGCTAAAGATACATTACTAAGTTTGGGATATTTTGTTTATAAAGCGCTATGTATGTATATGTTCATAGAAACAATGTTTCAGCCTAAATGGTGTTGACAGGTGGGAAACTAAATTAAGTACTTCTATTATTAAATGTTTAACTCCGCCGTTGTCGGTCCCAAGCCCGGATGTGAAAGGAGGAGGGTTGGTCCTAAGTGAGAATGACCATAAAACCCTCATGCCAAGATAGGCATACAGTAGAGGCCACCAGGGGCCCGGAGAAAACCCTACTCTTAAAATCTGTCTCTGTGGGCATGGACGCAAAGATGGCAGCCCTATCATCATGCTCGGAGTGCTGTAGGCTAATCACTTGCACATCCTTAAATATATAAATGATTATGAAACCTCAACAAAGTAAAAATGATCCGATCCCCCTAACGACGACTTTTTGCGCGAAAAAACGGACCCGATTTGGATACTGGAATGTAAGAACCATGACCCGACCTGAAAGGCTGCCGCAAGTAGCTAAGGTCCTGACAGACTTTGGTATCCAAATCCTTGGATTAAGTGAAGTGAGATGGAACGGCTTCGGTGAAATTCCTGCTAACCATAATTCGACCCTACTGTACAGTGGCAAGAAAGACGTAAATGTGTCTCATGAATTCGGACTGGGACTACTGCTCAGCCGCAATGCTAGAAATAGCCTGCTCCACTGGAAACCCGTATCTGAACGCATAATTACTGCTCGTTTTAACTCCCGCGTTAGAAAGATCACCATTGTACAGTGCTACGCTCCGACTACCCGAGCGCCACCGTAAGCTAAAGTCGAATTGTACAAACAGTTACAAGCCACCTTCCACACAATTAACAGACAGGACATTGTTGTATTAATGGGTGACCTAAACACAAAGATGGGCAATAATAACTCTGATCGGGTGCATTATATGGGCAAACATGGAGCCATTGGAGAAGCAAACGAGAACGGAGAACTCTTCGGTGACTTCTGCTCCACAAACGATCTTGTAATAGGAGGAACTCTCTTCAGCCACAAGGAATGCCACAAGATGACGTAGAAATCTCCAGATTGTGTTACCCTCAACCAAATTGACCACGTCGCTATTAGCAAGACATGGAGGTCATCCCTGCTAGACGTCCGTAACAAGTGCGGCGTTGACGTTGATTCGGACCACTACTTAGTAGTGGCAGAAATGCGTCTTAAAATGGCTGCCATTGATAAAAAGTCAAGTAAAGTTTCCCAGAAACTCAATGTAGCGAAGCTGAAAGACTCAGATATTCGTCAAGAGTTCGTTGTTAGCTTGAAAAATTGGAAGATGAACAAATGGATGAGCACTGGACGCGTATACGCACAGCGTTTGTAAAGGCAGGAGAAACAACCCTGGGTTACTGTAGCAACTCAAGAAAGGCTTGGATGTCGTCCGAGCTCTGGGCCACAATTGAAAAAAGACAGCAGATCAAGATTCAAATGGCTTCTGTGTCCAGTAACGATCCCGTGACTGATACCTTGAACGCACAATACGCTGATCTCAGAGCACAAATAAAAAGTCTATCCAGACGTGACCTTCGCCGCGCCGTAGATGAAGTAGCAGAACAAGCAAACGTAGCTGCCCGTCGTTAAGACATGCGGGGACTCTACGATGCTACTAAAACTCTTAGTGAGAAGCGTGGCAAGACCATCAGAAAGCCACTCCATAGCAAAGATGGGCAGCTCTTGTGCACTTCGGACAAACAACTCCACAGATGGCATGAACACTTCAACGAATTGTTAACAAGATGCCAAAGCGCGCACAGCACCACTGTCGACAATTCCAATGCAAATCCACCTGCCAATACCCTTGAAATATCTACAACACTAACTACAATACACGAAGTTGTTAAAGCAATTAAGCAACTGAAGTCTGGAAAAGCGCCAGGTATAGACAGTGTGAGCTGTTACACCCCCTCCCTACTTGTGCGAATTTGGGAAACAGAATCGGTTCCCCAGGAATGGAAAGAAGGATTGTTAATTAAAGTACCGAAGAAAGGCAATCTATCTTCTTGCGACAACTGGCGTGGCATTACCCTCCTGCCTTCTGCTGCTAAAGTCTTAGCTAAGATCCTGCTAAACCGCATGTCACCTGAAATAGAAAAAAACACTGCGCGAAGAACAGGCAGGTTTCCAACCAAGGCGCTCTTGTACCGACCATAGCAATACTTTGCGCATCCTTATAGAACAGTGTGTTGAATGGCAATCCGAAGTGTATTTAGGCTTCGTCGACTTTGAGAAGGCCTTCGACACCGTGAAATGGGGCGCACTGTGGAAGTGTCTGTTAAACAGGGGCGTTCCTTCCAGGGTGGTTAATATAATTAGATCTTTATATCAGCAGAGTACCTGTAGAGTGGTTCACGAACAAGCGCTAAGTGACCCAATAAAAATCTCAGCCGTCGGAAACAGGGCTGTCTCCTGACACCACTTCTGTTTGTCATCTTGATCGACGATATAATGAGGGAAGTCACACAGACACCAAACTGCCTTCAGTGGGAAAATGGTACATTTGAGGACTTGGATTATGCTGACGACATAGTGTTGATCTCGCCGTCGCTACCTCAACTCCAAAGCAAGCTTGAAGAACTGAAGAAGGCTGCTTTAAAGCGTGGGCTTCGAGTCAACACTCGTAAAACGGTTAATATGCGGATACTCCCTAGTGACAACACGACCCCATTCAAGTTGGACGACCAGCCTTTGACCACTGTCACCAATTTCACTTACCTCGGAAGCTTCATGACAATCACAGGAGGCTCAGATGAGGACATTGAAGCTCGTATTAAAAAAGCCCAAGCAGCGTATGCCCAACGTAGACCAGTGTAGCAATCCAATGTTCTCACCAGGCGCTTTAAACTCTCCCTTTTCGAGTCCATCGTAAAGTCTTTGCTTCTCTATGGCTGCGAAACCTGGAGAGTTACGAAAGGCTTAGCGAATAAGCTACAGGTCTTCGTAAATAAGTCACTTCGATCCATCCTTCGTATTTTCTGGCCTAAAACCATCTCGAATAAAGAGTTGTGGTCTATATGCCATCAAACTCCAATTTTGCAAGAAATTGCCCAGCGGAAATGGAAGTGGATTGGCCACACTCTCCGTAGGGAAGATGGTAATGCTGCTGAAATCGCCTTTGAGTGGCAACCGGAGGGTAGGCGAAGACGCGGACGGCCAGTATACACGTGGAGGAGATCGGTGGACAAGGAGCTCAGGAAGGAAGAACTCAAATGAGAAGACGCTCGAAGAATCGCGCGGGACCGGCTTGGAAAAAACTTGTTGGGGCCCTCTGCACCAGCGGGGTGCCTTACGACCACAACAACATTATCAAATGGTTATCGTAATACATACCTCTTCCCGTGGTTTTTAGGTTCTTAATACCTAACGGGTGCGTTTGGTACAGTTAATGTACACATTTCATTTGCACCCTTCCGATAGCCGGGAGAATATGAACAGACAGAAATGGCATAAAAGCTATTTGCATGATCAAAGCAGTTTACCGAAACATACTCTAATGTTTAAGAAACATATTATATTTAGTTTTAAAATTATGTAAATAACGTTATAAAATAAGTATCTGCATATAAGAAAGCAATTCTGTAATCCGAGCTATTTACGGGATCAGTTCTTGATGGTATAGAAATAATTTGTTTTTGATTCTGTATCCTATAGCGTCTATATTGTGTTTTTTTTATGTTTATGGCATATACCTTGTTAAATTTGGGCTTCGTAGTAAATTCTTACTAGTGAAAACATGGCTTAAGTTTCACCAGCAGCAAAATATTTTTAAAATTCCCTCTTTCTGCAATTTAATTTTCATGGTTGTTCTACCGCTGGGTGTCCTCTGCTGTATTATATATTTCTGTGTAATTGTAACGAAAACCTGATTATAGGTCCTGATAGCAGCGGGTAAGGCGCTTAATTACGTACAATGGTTAATGACGTCGATTACACAATGAGTAAATTCCTTTTTGGATTGTTTGTGCTTTTATACAGGCTTCAATGTTGAAATTGTGATTGTGCCAGTCTTTATTTGGATTAAAGTAGGTTGCATTCATGTACCAGAGCTTCTTTTTAATTTTATGCTCGGAAAGCTTGCGAGACTTTGCTTTGTCAAAATTTTCAGGACTGCAAAGAGTCCAACATCGACATAAATTTTACAAATCAGATATTTACATAATTACAATAAGTATCGTAAAAACACCTATACAGTAAAAATAATGTGAAATCACAGCAAACCACTGAAGTATAAAATAAACATTGTATATAAGCAAATAATCCTAAACGACTGAGATTGAACTTAAATGGCGAACGTAAAATAAAAGTGTCGTTCTAAAGTATGCATTTAACCCTCTCGATGCGCAAGGGACCATCTATACCCGCCTATAGCCACCTCAATAGATGCTACATCCCCGTCACTATTATTAAAGGATAAACACTGGAGAATGGCAAATTAAAAAAGGTAACGTGATAGAGTTAATTAAAAGGCCCCGCTATTTCAGGTGAAAAAAAAAATGAATTTTACGCTTTTTCGAGAAGATGAATAAGATTTTAAGTACAAAATAGAATAAAAGCCTATAACGAAATTACACAGAGTTCAACGGCGCCTGAGGTATACAACGGCTGTTTTGCTTGCATCAATGGTTTTAATTTTCGAATTTGATTAGCTAGAAAAAATTTCAGGCTCTATGGATCTTATTTTTAATCGAAAAGATAAATAATATGAGACATGGTTGATGGCTTAGACCTACAGTAATATTATTATTAATTCTGACTAGAAAAACCTGTTTTATAGCAACTGATAACTGATAAACAAACTCGCACATACTATACTTTTTCTTGATAATCAACACTCACGTGGGCTAAGCCGCAGGTAAAAGTTTAGCTAGCTGCTTTGAAATCCTACTTACTACTCCAAAACCAATGAAACCTTGTTATCTTTACCGCAAAGCATATGTCAAAAGAGCGTATGGTGTTAAAATTAACCGATATTATATCACACCGATTTCCCATTGTCAGCAATGTCACAATGCAATGGTTTTATGCAAATAATCAGAAATGCTGATTGTGAATGCGTACGTCGTGTTAACTGGTAAATTTTTAAGTATTATTTTATGCTCATTAAATTATTTTTCATGTTCATGAAATTATTTTTCGTATGTATTTACTGAGAAGTGGATTTTCTGGTTTAATTTTATTTATTGCGTTGCATTGCTATCTCTGGGTAGTGGCTTTATTGAGAATTCATACGCTTTTGTGGCAATCCACACATCCATAATAAGGCAATCCTTATTATGAAAAGATTTCGGCTTGTATTTACAGTTACTTATAATTCTTAGAAATGTAGGAACATTTTTATTTATATAAAAAAAATTACAGAATGTTCAAATTATACAAGACTCCGATCTAGGCTTAACAGAAAACTGGATACTGAATACATATATCGTACTGACTGTAATAAAATGCGCGACATGGAGAGCTCTTGAAGCGGAGACACATAGTCTTGTAGCACGCATAGCGCAACTTGCCATGCTGTTTGTAATAGTTCGCCAAAGGACATCACCAAAATTGGGCTAATTTTTATTTTGCCGGCCAATCAATAAAATTGTGTTATTTTAATAGAACATTAGAACAATTTTTACTATTACACCAAACTTCTAAGCCAATTCCCTGAGGCAATACTTAGGTTTAAATGTATGATTGAAAGATCCGTAGAGCAGTTTTGTTTTGTCAAATCTGATAAATCAAAGAGGTGTTAAGGTGGTCAACTATACGTTTTCAGCCTCACGTAAGCCTTAAAATGCAGCGGGTCCATAAAAGAAGTTAAAATACTTTTTTAAATTCTCTTGACCAAATATAAAAATATCGTCTAAACCTGCAGTAGGAATATCTATGACAGGTAGACGTCTTTTATATGGGCATGCCACGCGACATGTCGTTGAAGAGATGTCGCGTCGCGGCCTTCTTACTTTCTATGGTTGTTTCGGCCAGTACATGTGGAGGAAAGGCTAGGAGAAAACGCCTATATGTCACAATTGTAACAGCAGCCACAACCCGGTTGAGGAAACGGCGCTGCAAACGTTGGTGGAATGCCCCGCTTAGACGTCCCAGCGCCGTGAACTCATCATCATCTTAAGCCATTCTCGACCATTTTGGTGTAGGCCTCTTCAAAGACTACCATTCCGTTCTGTTTTGGGTAGTCTTCAACGAATTACTGCCCGCTATCTTTATGATGTCAGCTTTCCATCTCATTTGCGGTCTTCCAGCTGGCCGTTTACAATCCCACGGTCTCCATTTCAATACTTGCTTGCACCATGTTAACGGCTTCTTGGCTACATGTCCGACCTGCCACTTTAGCTTTGCTACTCTTTTGACAACATCAGATCCTCGATGTCTAGAATTACCGTAGCCAGGCAGGAAGGTGTATCAGAAGTGCGCAGTGGAAGGTGTAATACATCTACCTGACCACGATAGACAATATATCCAGACACAATGCACTGCGTTGCACAGTGAGTAAAGTATTGTGTAGGTACATGAAAATTTTACCTTATATATCCTGGTGATGTTCTTGAAGTGGACCTATAGATTAACTTATAATTTTGGCCAAAATAACAAGAGAATCAATAGATACCAGTTTACAATTCGGCGAAGTCCTTCTCCAGACCACGATGCACGTTGCGGTTCACAAAACTTTTCACAAAAATGTTCAATATGTCATCAATTTACAACAAACTTTGCCGGAAGTCAAAAGCGGCAATTACGTATTCAGTTAATTACAAGTTGATTCAATTCGCGTTAATTCAAAGGGCGATCAATTTAATTTAGGTACAAGGCACGCGAGCTTGCAAACGGCGTGTTAATTTTTCAAGCGGAAGGACGGAAGTGACAGTTCAGTGTGACCATTGTCAGAAATTTTCAATAGACTAAACAAAATGTTACTCAATCGATCTAATCGATTTGACTTATAATAAAAACTAATTCTATTTCAAACATCCACCCGCCCCGGACCGGCCTACCGGTCCGCTAATCAGTTGGTAGACGTGACAATATTGCAACCGCTCTCCTCAGAATCGAACCGTCCACCAAGACCTCAGCAAATCGGGGAACTCCATCAGCCCCAGTTACCAAACGAAGGATGCGCCCCCTGCGCCATCTGAGTGGCGGAAGGTTAGCCTCCTTGATCAAAACGAGGTCACCAATCTTGGGTGGATCGGTCTTGTCGGTCCACTTAACGCGTTGCTGGAGTATGTGCAAATATTCCAAATTCCAGCGTTTCCAAAAGCTCTGAGTAATCTGGCGAACCAATTCAAAACGCGAGAGACGACCAAGTCTCGTATCAATATAGGGGTACTCAGGCAAGGCGACAAGTGGGCGACCAATCAAAAAATGGCCCGGCGTAAGGGCCTCCAAATCATTCGGATCTGAGGAGATCGGGCACAATGGGCGAGAGTTCAAAACGGCCTCAATCTTACAAAACACAGTTGCGAGTTCCTCAAATGTCAGGACAGATTCACCGATTGTCCTGCGCAAGTGTGTTTTGGCCGATTTTACAGCGGCCTCAAATATACCACCCCAGTGTGGACAATTTGGTGGGGAAAACAACCAATTTATCCCATGTCGGGCAAGCCTATCACCTATATCAGCTTTGTTGGTTTCAAGAAAATTAACAACATCATTCAAATAATTATAGGTGCCCTTGAAGTTAGTGCCGCAGTCAGAGCGGATCAAGGAAGGCAGCCCTCTGCGGGATACAAATCTGTCAAATGTGGCTACAAACGCCTCGGTCGTAAGCGAGGAGACCAGTTCTAAATGTACGGCCTTTGTGGAGAGACAAACAAAAACACACAAGTAGGCCTTAACAGTCTTGCTGTTTCGAAGTGTCGACGTTTTTACCAAAAAGGGACCAGCGAAGTCCGTGCCAACACCGTCAAATGTCCTGCTTTCAGTTACGCGATCTGTCGGTAAGTCCCCCATCAAGGGCTGCATGGTAGAAGCCTTGAGCTTATAGCAAGGGATGCAGCGAAAGACTACACTCCGAATAATTCTTCGGGCAGACAAGATCCAAAATTCGCGTTGCAAAATGGCCAAGAGCGCATTACAACCAGCATGCGAATTTTTAAGGTGACGGTCAGTTACCAACAAGCGTACCAAATGACCGTCCTTAGGTAACAAAAGGGGGTGACGTGCTCCGTAAGGGAGGTTGGCGTTCTTGAGTCGCCCTCCAACGCGCAAGAGACCCGTATCGTCCAAAAAGGGGTTCAATTTAGAGACAGCTCCTGACAATTTCGATCTCCCTGATTTAAGGATAGCAATCTCCTTTTCAAAATGCGCCAATTGCACAGAACGAACCCAAAAGGTGAGGGAATCCTGTCGTTCCTGTGGTGAGATAAACGGTGTCAGTCGTTTCTGTTGTGGGTGCCTAAAATTAAAAACAAAACGCTTTATCCAAGCAGTAACACCTAACAACTTGTCAAAGGAGCTGTAGCGATTCAGCAAGAAATCGGGGTCGAAGGCGCATTCCACCTTCTCAACAGCGAGTGTTCGTAGACCCGGCAAATTGGTAGTATTTAAAACTGGCGTTCGAGGCCAATCAATTTCTGGTCGACTCAACCATTCCGGACCCCACCACAGCGAATGACCTATCAAACTAGGCGTCAAGCATCCGCGCGAGGCACAATCAGCGGGGTTGAGCTCACCTGGCACGTGTCTCCAAACAAGCTTGACTTCGGATTTCTGGATTTGGGAAACGCGATTAGCAACAAATACCTCCAAAGTGTGGACAGAAGCTTTCAACCAACAAAGAACAATTTGGCTGTCTGTCCAAGCGTAGGTCCCATTAATGCAAATGCTTTTACCCAAAGTACTGGACACGTAGTTCAACAAGCGTACAAGAAGGGCTGCTCCCGAGAGCTCCAATTTTGGAATGGTCAGAGATGTCCGAAGGGGTGCCACCTTGCTCTTTGCCATGATCAGGGAAACCCTCACCCGACCTGAGGCACTAACTGTGCGCAAGTACACCACGGCGGCGTGACCACGTTCCGAGGCGTCACAAAACCCGTGAAGGGTGGCCTTGTACTTCCCGGGAGGAAGGATGGGACGAGGCAAGGAGATCTCGTTGACGGCAGGAAGTGAGGATACAAAAGAGGTCCATACCTCAACAAGAGTGCCGTGCAGAGGTTCGTCCCAGGTCAATCCTGCTGTCCAAAGCTTCTGCAAGAAGCATTTTGCCCAAAATATAATTGGACAGATCCAACCGTTCGGATCAAAGGTTCTGGCGACAGTAGACAATACGAGACGTTTAGTCCAAGAACACGGCAATTTCAAGTCTACGTTATATGTAAAGATGTCTTGGACTGGTCTGTACTGAACGCCGAGAACAGCCATCATGGCGGGGTTGTCAACAATCTCAAACAAATGTGGATCTTGCTGATGATCCTCTGGCAAGCCTTCCAAAAGCGCTGGTGAGTTGGAAATCCATTTGCGCAACTCATAACCAGCGGAGGCCAAAATACCTATCAATTCGTCCCGCAGGAGGATCGCCTCGTCCGCTGTGGAGGCGCCCGAGCAAATGTCATCGACGTAAATATCGTCCTTCAAGATGGCGGAGGCTCTTGGGAAACGTAGGCCTTCGCGGTCTGCGAGCTCCCAAAGAGAACGTATTGCCAAGTAGGGGCTTGACCTTAACCCGTACGTATTTGTATTGAGCTCGTAGACGACCATGGGATCGCGAGGAGACTCTCTCCAAAGGATCAGCTGGAAGCGACGGTCATCAGGGTGGATAATCGTCTGCCTGAACATCATTTTTATGTCGGCCACAAAGACAACCTGATGTCGTCGGAAGCTGGTGATGACGTCACAAAGGTCCTTGACCAACTTGGGACCAGAATGCAAGCACTGGTTCAACGATACGCCTGTTGAAGTCTGCGCAGAACCATCAAACACTGTGCGCAGCTTGCCAGTCGATGGCTTCAATACCGCATGATGCGGGAGAAAGTAATGCTCCACCGAACGCCTATCCAAATTTGACACAGACATGTGTCCCAACTGTTCATATTCCCTCATGAACTCAATGTACTTCTGTCTGAGCTCCGGATCACGACCCATGCGGCGCTCCATGGCCAACAACCTCTTTTCGGCTAAAGGTCGTGACTCACCAAGTGGAGGCCGAACAGACAGGAAGGGTAGCCTCGTAATAATCCGACCAGAACGGAGTCGACCAGTGTTGTTCTGCAAGAACAGCTCGCACTCCTCATGTTCTGGATTCAAACGGGCAGCTTGAGGGGGCTCCTCTATCTCCCAAAACCTCTGAACCGCATCAGAGAGAGCGGAGCCTACAGCTAACAAATTGTCAAGTTCAGGTGGAGGGGGGTCCCTAGGTACAGGTCCCATCAAAGCAAATCCAAATATGGTCGGGATGGCAGTCAAACCATTTGGCACCAAGACCCTTTTCCCACCAATCAAAATTCCACCGAAGACATCAGAGCCAATCAACAAGTCGATTTGTCCCGGTGTGTCAAATTTGGGGTCTGCCAGTTCCAATCCCGATGTCAAATTCACCACAGCAGCAGGTAGCTGCTTCTGTGGATGCATACCCAAAATATTCTTCAGCACAAAAGCCGAGGTTTTAATCCTCGGGTGTGAGGATTCAACAGGGCCAAACAAAACCTTAACTTGCCCTTCAACATTAGAGGCTACGTCACCTATGCCCCGTATACAATTTGGAAAAGAGCCCATATTTAATTTAACCTGCCCTACCAAATAAATGGAAACAATGCAACCTTGTGAACCTGTGTCCAATATAGCACGGACAACAACAGAGGTCCCCGTGGGTCCCCAGACCCTAACAGCAACCGTTGGTAGGATAACGGTCTCAATGGGGGAGGTTGGCGTTATAGGGCAGGGGTCAATGACCTATTGTTGCCTGGGCGGCGACCGTTAGCCAGGACCTGGCAAGTCAAAATGAGGGTGCGGCTTGAAGTCCTCAAAGGCGCGATGACTCGATCTGCGCGCCATCTGTGGGGGGTCATAGTGACGCACCCGCCCAAAACGAGGTGTGCGCGAGTCAAGGCGGGGACGCTCCGCCAAAGGAGGGGAATACCTGGGGCAGCAGTTATGGTGCTGGTGACGCTGAACAGCACATTCAGGTGCGCGAGAGAGAGGAGGCGTGCGCACGCTACGGTTCTCCAAGCGGGGCGAGTGGCGATCAATTGAGCGAGGCGACTCTCGGCTACGCGCCGGTGAGCCTCGGCTGCCACCTTCAAAACACCCGCCCGTGCGCGGCGTCGGCTGGTTGGACAAGCGGCCTACCTCTCTGGCATTCATACAGAGAATGTCCAAATGCTGTCCTCCACAGTGAGCACAGGGGCGAGAATTTGGGTAGTCTCGCTGGTAGTGGGACCCCAAACAAGAGAAGCAAAGGCGGCGGGCATTCGCGATGCGCCTACGAGAGGCGACATGCAGGTCCAAGAATGCCCTACAACTGGCCGTTCTGTGCCCCGTGACCTTGCAGTAGGAGCACTCCGCTGGGCTCTGCGTGACCGCAAAGCGAGGAGGGCGACGGCCAACATTGGCTCGGGTGTGACCGCGAGCCTGCTCCTTGACCTTGGGCGGCTGCGTCTTAGCCGGCGTATCACCACCGGAGTTGTCCAAGACCCGGCACTCATCCTCCAGGAACTTCTCCAGGTCAGCAAAGGGGGGCAGATGGGTCGCACTATCCCCACCAAAGCGCTGCTCAAAACGCGACCTCAGGTCGGCAGGCAGCTTCTTCAGCACAATGTGCACCAATAGATAGGACCATTGGTCCACGGGCAGGTCAAGGCACTTAAGTGCGTTGATGGCCACCAAAAGCGGGTTCAAAAGTTGGGTGCGCAACCCAGAGACCCGGGTGAGCGTCGGCAAAGCCAAAATCTGCTCGATGTGCGTATCGGCGAGGCCACGCTTATTATGGTACCTACGGGTAATTAGGTCCCCAGCCGTCTGGTACGCCTCGTCAGACACGGGCAGATGCTGGATGAGGCCCTTAGCCTCCCCATCCAGAACCGACATTAGATAGGCCAACTTTTGTGCCGGCCGAAGGTCAGCCCTATCATTGACTAGGCTGTCGAACAAATTAACGAAGCCCAGGTAGCTTCCTAGGCAGCCATCAAAATGGGGGAGGTCCAAAGTAGGGAGCCTACTCACCAGCCCCGGTGCTGACCTAGGAAGCTCCTGCTTCAGGCCGGGTTGCCCTTCCCTATCGGCAACTAGTTGTCTCGCACTATTGGAGACAGCATCATACAGGTCTAAGACCTGGGCATAGTCTTCACTGACCTTATTTCGCTGGTCAGCAGTGAAATCAGTGACTGACACTTCAAGACAGCAAGCGCTGAAAGTGCGGAACTGCTGTTCCACACTTGCCAGGCGATCATCGATCCGCTCGTACCTATGAAGTAAGGCCTGCTGGCGATCAGGCTGGTTCACTAAAGCACTGGCCGAGGCAAACCAGCGCAAATCTGATGCAATACCACCAGCAGCCGCACGCAAGTCCTTGATAGCTGACATAATCAAAATTCAAAGAGCCCGGACAAGCGTTAAATACAATTAACAATCAAAACTAAATTTTTCTTAATTCTTTGAAACCAACAAAGTATTAGCCTGTTTACTGCAAGTGCAGGCAAGTGATAGGTATCTATTGTCCAACAAAATTAATAATTTCAATATATATTGACACAAAACAAAGTCAAAGTTATCAAAGTTGAACCTTCGAATAAGTTAATTAAAGTTATATATTCAAATAAATTAACTAATTACTTGCAACAGACAGACTGGCTGTGTTATTTGAGATACACAATAGGAAGTAAGCACAGTGTTTGAAATAGAATTAGTTTTTATTATAAGTCAAATCGATTAGATCGATTGAGTAACATTTTGTTTAGTCTATTGAAAATTTCTGACAATGGTCACACTGAACTGTCAAGCTTTTCGTTCATTGTCGTTTCCCGCGGTCAGCGAAAAAACCTAGCTCTGGATAGATTTCGTGTTGTGAGCGTTTTGATCTTGTATTTAGAACCCGTTTGATTGCCACTTCCTTGATCAATAACTGGCACCGGTTAATTGTGATAAAAATAGTATTTTAACGAACATTGTAAAACTTGAGTGAATCCGATGCACGTGGTTGGTGCCGGAAGAATTTGCTGATTGAAGACGCTGCGTGGAGTCTGGTAAAGTAAAGATAATTCACTTGCTAATATTGGCCAATTTTAGTCTCGTGTGTGTCTAACTTGCCTCCAGGACTCCACTCAAGAACATCACCAGGAGATATTTGGTAAGTAAGTTGTTTAATTCTTAGCGCCAAGAAACTTGGCCCATGTGTTAGATCCTTTGTCTTGGGCTAAGACTGGATGAATTAATCGCTTCCACTGATCTGTGTTAAAAAATACCCATTCTTAGCCCGAATTCTACACATAATTTTTGGTGCAGAGCTGTAGTTGAAATTTAGCCGCTGTTGCATTACTGAGTATAAACTCAGATTGGTATGAGCTTGTATCTTATCACCTTGTAGACAGTATTGTAGTGTTTGTCAGGTCAGTTATTGTCTAAAATACATAATATTTAATTGTATAAGTTGACCTAGATAATTTGAAACACATTGTCACATAACCTCAATCAGTAATTGTTGATTTGTATTGTTGGAAAATCTAACTTAAATTTGTTGTTGCATTAATAAGTCAGTTTGTTTGGATACATAACAGCTGTATGTATCAATAAATTTAGTAAATTTAGTTTATTGCATATATTCATAAACATTGTAATAATCAAACTTGACCTTGCCACTTGGGCGGGTCACATTAATAAACTTTGTTTGTTATAATATAGATAATATTGCTAGGTAACACATATTCTGTGCTTACTTCATATTGTATATCATAAATAACACAGTTAGTCTGTCTGTTGCAAATAATTAACTAATTAAGTTGAAGTTTCAACTTTATTAATTTGTTATAAGTTATAACTTTGATAACTTTTGTGTTTGTTTCAATATACTGAAACTTTTAATTTTGTTGGGCAGTAAATACCTGTCACTTGCCTGCACTTGCAATAAACAGGCTAATACCTTGTTGGTTTCAAAGAATTAAGAAAAATTAAGTTTGATTGTTAATATTGTTTAACGCTTGTCCGGGCTCTTTTGAAATTTTGATTATGTCAGCTATCAAGGACTTGCGTGCGGCTGCTGGTGCTATTGCATCAGATTTGCGCTGGTTTGCCTCAGCCAGTGCTTTAGTGAACCGGCCTGATCGCCAGCAGGCCCTACTTCAAAGGTACGAGCGGATTGACGATCGCCTGGCAAGTGTGGAACAGCAATTCCGCACTTTCAGCACTTGCTGTCTTGAAGTGTCAATCAATGATTTCACCGCTGACCAGCGAAATAAGGTCAGCGAAGACTATGCCCAGGTCTTAGACCTGTATGATGCTGTCTCCAATACTGCGAGACAACTAGTTGCCGATAGGGAAGGGCAACCCGGCCTGAAGCAGGAGCTTCCTAGGTCAGCACCGGGGCTGGTGAGTAGGCTCCCTACTTTGGACCTCCCCCATTTTGATGGCTGCCTAGGAAGCTACCTGGGCTTCATTAACTTGTTCGACAGCCTGGTGAATGATAGGGCTGACCTTCGGCCGGCACAAAAGTTGGCCTATCTAATGTCGGTACTGGATGGGGAGGCTAAGGGCCTCATCCAGCATCTGCCCGTGTCTGACGAGGCGTACCAGACGGCTCGGGACCTAATCACCCGTAGGTACCATAACAAGCGTGGCCTCGCCGACACGCATATTGAGCAGATTTTGGGCTTGCCGACGCTCACCCGGGTCTCTGGGTTGCGCACCCAACTGTTGAACCCGCTTTTGGTGGCCATCAACGCACTTAAGTGCCTTGACCTGCCCGTGGACCAGTGGTCCTATCTATTGGTGCACATTGTGCTGAAGAAGCTGCCTGCCGACCTGAGGTCGCGTTTTGAACAGCGCTTTGGTGGGGATAGCGCGACCCATCTGCCCCCCTTTGCTGACCTGGAGAAGTTCCTGGAGGATGAGTGCCGGGTCTTGGACAACTCCGGTGGTGACACGCCGGCTAAGTCGCAGCCGCCCAAGGTCAAGGAGCAGGCTCGCGTTCACACCCGAGCCAGTGTTGACCGGCGCCCTCCTCGCTTTGCAGTCACGCAGAGCCCAGTGGAGTGCTCCTACTGCAAGGTCACGGGGCACAGAACGGCCAGTTGTAGGGCATTCTTGGACCTGCATGTCGCCTCTCGTAGGCGCATCGCGAATGCCCGCCGCCTTTGCTTCTCTTGTTTGGGGTCCCACTACCAGCGAGACTGCCCAAATTCTCGCCCCTGTCCTCACTGTGGAGGACAGCATTTGGACATTCTTTGTATGAATGCCAGAGAGGTTGGCCGCTTGTCCAACCAGCCGACGCCGCGCACGGGCGGGTGTTTTGAAGGTGGCAGCCGAGGCTCACCGGCGCGTAGCCGAGAGTCGCCTCGCTCAGTTGATCGCCACTCGCCCCGCTTGGAGAACCGTAGCGTGCGCACGCCTCCTCTCTCTCGCGCACCTGAATGTGCGACCGCGCAACGTCACCAGCACCATGACTGCTGCCCCAGGTACTCCCCTCCTTTGGCGGAGCGTCCCCGCCTTGACTCGCGCCCACCTCGTTTTGGGCGGGTGCGTCACTATGACCCCCCACAGATGGCGCGCGGATCGAGTCATCGCGCCCTTGAGGACTTCAAGCCGCACCCCCATTTTGATTTGCCTGGTCCTGGCCAACGGTCGCCGCCCAGGCAACAATAGGTCATTGACCCCTGCCCTATAACGCCAACCTCCCCCATTGAGACCGTTATCCTACCAACGGTTGCTGTTAGGGTCTGGGGACCCACGGGGACCTCTGTTGTTGTCCGTGCTATATTGGACACAGGTTCACAAGGTTGCATTGTTTCCACTTATTTGGTAGGGCAGGTTAAATTAAATATGGGCTCTTTTCCAAATTGTATACGGGGCATAGGGGACGTAGCCTCTAATGTTGAAGGGCAAGTTAAGGTTTTGTTTGGCCCTGTTGAATCTTCACACCCGAGGATTAAAACCTCGGCTATTGTGTTGAAGAATATTTTGGGTATGCACCCACAGAAACAGCTTTCCGCTGCTGTGGTGAATTTGACATCGGGATTGGAACTGGCAGACCCCAAATTTGACACACCGGGACAAATCGACTTGTTGATTGGCTCTGATGTCCTCGGTGGAATTTTGATTGGTGGGAAACGGGTCTTGGTGCCAAATGGTTTGACTGCCATCCCGACCATATTTGGATTTGCTTTGATGGGACCTGTACCTAGGGACCCCCCTCCACCTGAACTTGACAATTTGTTGGCTGTAGGCTCCGCTCTCTCTGATGCGGTTCAGAGGTTTTGGGAGGTAGAGGAGCCCCCTCAAGCTGCCCGTTTGAATCCAGAACATGAGGAGTGCGAGCTGTTCTTCCAGAACAACACTGGTCGACTCCGTTCTGGTCGGATCATTACGAGGCTACCCTTCCTGTCTGTTCGGCCTCCGCTTGGTGAGTCACGACCTTTAGCCGAAAAGAGGTTGTTGGCCATGGAGCGCCGCATGGGTCGTGATCCGGAGCTCAGACAGAAGTACATTGAGTTCATGAGGGAATATGAACAGTTGGGACACATGTCTGTGTCAAATTTGGATTGGCGTTCGGTGGAGCACTACTTTCTCCCGCATCATGCGGTATTGAAGCCATCGACTGGCAAGCTGCGCACAGTGTTTGATGGTTCTGCGCAGACTTCAACAGGCGTATCCTTGAACCAGTGCTTGCATTCTGGTCCCAAGTTGGTCAAGGACCTTTGTGACGTCATCACCAGCTTCCGACGACATCAGGTTGTCTTTGTGGCCGACATAAAAATGATGTTCAGGCAGACGATTATCCACCCTGATGACCGTCGCTTCCAGCTGATCCTTTGGAGAGAGTCTCCTCGCGATCCCATGGTCGTCTACGAGCTCAATACAAATACGTACGGGTTAAGGTCAAGCCCCTACTTGGCAATACGTTCTCTTTGGGAGCTCGCAGACCGCGAAGGCCTACGTTTCCCAAGAGCCTCCGCCATCTTGAAGGACGATATTTACGTCGATGACATTTGCTCGGGCGCCTCCACAGCGGACGAGGCGATCCTCCTGCGGGACGAATTGATAGGTATTTTGGCCTCCGCTGGTTATGAGTTGCGTAAATGGATTTCCAACTCACCAGCGCTTTTGGAAGGCTTGCCAGAGGATCATCAGCAAGATCCACATCTATTTGAGATTGTTGACAACCCCGCCATGATGGCTGTTCTCGGCGTTCAGTACAGACCAGTCCAAGACATCTTTACATATAACGTAGACTTGAAATTGCCTTGCTCTTGGACTAAACGTCTCGTATTGTCTACTGTCGCCAGAACCTTTGATCCGAACGGTTGGATCTGTCCAATTATATTCTGGGCAAAATGCTTCTTGCAGAAGCTTTGGACAGCAGGATTGACCTGGGACGAACCTCTACACGGTACTCTTGTTGAGGAATGGACCTCTTTTGTATCCTCACTTCCTGCCGTCAACGAGATCTCCTTGCCTCGTCCCATCCTTCCTCCCGGGAAGTACAAGGCCACCCTTCACGGGTTTTGTGACGCCTCGGAACGTGGTCACGCCGCCGTGGTGTACTTGCGCACAGTTAGTGCCTCAGGTCAGGTGAGGGTTTCCCTGATCATGGCAAAGAGCAAGGTGGCACCCCTTCGGACATCTCTGACCATTCCAAAACTGGAGCTCTCGGGAGCAGCCCTTCTTGTACGCTTGTTGAACCACGTGTCCAGTACTTTGGGTAAAAGCATTTGCATTAATGGGACCTACGCCTGGACAGACAGCCAAATTGTTCTTTGTTGGTTGAAGGCTTCTGTCCACACTTTGGAGGTATTTGTCGCTAATCGCGTTTCCCAAATCCAGAAATCCGAAGTCAAACTTGTTTGGAGACACGTGCCAGGTGAGCTCAACCCCGCTGATTGTGCCTCGCGCGGATGCTTGACGCCTAGTTTGATAGGTCATTCGCTGTGGTGGGGTCCGGAATGGTTGAGTCGACCAGAAATTGATTGGCCTCGAACGCCAGTTTTGAATACTTCTAATTTGCCGGGTCTACGAACACTCGCTCTTGAGAAGGTGGAATGCGCCTTCGACCCCGATTTTTTGTTAAATCGTTACAGCTCCCTCGACAAGTTGTTAGGTGTCACTGCTTGGATAAAGCGTTTTGTTTTTAATTTTAGGCACCCACAACAGAAACGACTGACACCGTTTCTCTCACCACAGGAACGACAGGAGTCCCTCACCTTTTGGGTTCGTTCTGTGCAATTGGCGCATTTTGAAAAGGAGATTGCTATCCTTAAATCAGGGAGATCGAAATTGTCGGGAGCTGTATCTAAATTGAACCCCTTTTTGGACGAAACGGGTCTCTTGCGCGTTGGAGGGCGTCTCAAGAACGCCAACCTCCCTTACGGAGCACGTCACCCCCTTTTGTTACCTAAGGACGGTCATTTGGTACGCTTGTTGGTAACTGACCGTCACCTTAAAAATTCGCATGCTGGTTGTAATGCCTTGTTGGCCATTTTGCAACGCGAATTTTGGATCTTGTCTGCCCGAAGAATTATTCGGAGTGTAGTCTTTCGCTGCATCCCTTGTTATAAGCTCAAGGCTTCCACCATGCAGCCGTTGATGGGGGACTTACCGGCAGATCGCGTAACTGAAAGCAGGACGTTTGACGGTGTTGGCACGGACTTCGCTGGTCCCTTCTTGGTGAAAACGTCGACACTTCGAAACAGCAAGACTGTTAAGGCCTACTTGTGTGTTTTTGTTTGTCTTTCCACAAAGGCCGTACATTTGGAACTGGTCTCCTCGCTTACGACCGAGGCGTTTGTAGCCACATTTGACAGATTTGTATCCCGCAGAGGGCTGCCTTCCTTGATCCGTTCTGACTGCGGCACTAACTTCAAGGGCACCTATAATTATTTGAATGATGTTGTTAATTTCCTTGAAACCAACAAAGCTGATATAGGTGATAGGCTTGCCCGACGTGGGATAAATTGGTTGTTTTCCCCACCAAATTGTCCACACTGGGGTGGTATATTTGAGGCCGCTGTAAAATCGGCCAAAACACACTTGCGCAGGACAATCGGTGAATCTGTCCTTACATTTGAGGAACTCGCAACTGTGTTTTGTAAGATTGAGGCCGTTTTGAACTCTCGGCCATTGTGCCCGATCTCCTCAGATCCGAATGATTTGGAGGCCCTTACGCCGGGCCATTTTTTGATTGGTCGCCCACTTGTCGCCTTGCCTGAGTACCCCTATATTGATACGAGAACTGGTCGCCTCTCGCGTTTTGAATTGGTACGCCAGATTACTCAGAGCTTTTGGAAACGCTGGAACTTGGAATATTTGCACATACTCCAGCAACGCGTTAAGTGGACCGACAAGACCGATCCACCCAAGATTGGTGACCTCGTTTTGATCAAGGAGGCTAACCTTCCGCCACTCAGATGGCGCAGGGGGCGCATCCTTCATTTGGTAACTGGGGCTGATGGAGTTCCCCGATTTGCTGAGGTCTTGGTGGACGGTTCGATTCTGAGGAGAGCGGTTGCAACATTGTCACGTCTACCAACCGATTAGCGGACCGGTAGGCCGGTCCGGGGCGGGTGGATGTTTGAAATAGAATTAGTTTTTATTATAAGTCAAATCGATTAGATCGATTGAGTAACATTTTGTTTAGTCTATTGAAAATTTCTGACAATGGTCACACTGAACTGTCAAGCTTTTCGTTCATTGTCGTTTCCCGCGGTCAGCGAAAAAACCTAGCTCTGGATAGATTTCGTGTTGTGAGCGTTTTGATCTTGTATTTAGAACCCGTTTGATTGCCACTTCCTTGATCAATAACTGGCACCGGTTAATTGTGATAAAAATAGTATTTTAACGAACATTGTAAAACTTGAGTGAATCCGATGCACGTGGTTGGTGCCGGAAGAATTTGCTGATTGAAGACGCTGCGTGGAGTCTGGTAAAGTAAAGATAATTCACTTGCTAATATTGGCCAATTTTAGTCTCGTGTGTGTCTAACTTGCCTCCAGGACTCCACTCAAGAACATCACCAGGAGATATTTGGTAAGTAAGTTGTTTAATTCTTAGCGCCAAGAAACTTGGCCCATGTGTTAGATCCTTTGTCTTGGGCTAAGACTGGATGAATTAATCGCTTCCACTGATCTGTGTTAAAAAATACCCATTCTTAGCCCGAATTCTACACACACAGAATATGTGTTACCTAGCAATATTATCTATATTATAACAAAACAAAGTTTATTAATGTGACCCGCCCAAGTGGCAAGGTCAAGTTGGATGTTATAATGTTTATGAATATATGCAATAAACTAAATTTACTAAATTTATTGATACATACAGCTGTTATGTATCCAAACAAACTGACTTATTAATGCAACAACAAATTTAAGTTAGATTTTTCAACAATACAAATCAACAATTACTGATTGAGGTTATGTGACAATGTGTTTCAAATTATCTAGGTCAACTTATACAATTAAATATTATGTATTTTAGACAATAACTGACCTGACAAACACTACAATACTGTCTAGAAGGTGATAAGATACAAGCTCATACCAATCTGAGTTTATACTCAGTAATCCAACAGCGGCTAAATTTCAACCACGCTCTGCTACCAAAATTATGTCTAGAATTACCGTAGCCAGGCAGGAAGGTGTATCAGAAGTGCGCAGTGGAAGGTGTAATACATCTACCTGACCACGATAGACAATATATCCAGACACAATGCACTGCGTTGCACAGTGAGTAAAGTATTGTGTAGGTACATGAAAATTTTACCTTATATATCCTGGTGATGTTCTTGAAGTGGACCTATAGATTAACTTATAATTTTGGCCAAAATAACAAGAGAATCAATAGATACCAGTTTACAATTCGGCGAAGTCCTTCTCCAGACCACGATGCACGTTGCGGTTCACAAAACTTTTCACAAAAATGTTCAATATGTCATCAATTTACAACAAACTTTGCCGGAAGTCAAAAGCGGCAATTACGTATTAAGTTAATTACAAGTTGATTCAATTCGCGTTAATTCAAAGGGCGATCAATTTAATTTAGGTACAAGGCACGCGAGCTTGCAAACGGCGTGTTAATTTTTCAAGCGGAAGGACGGAAGTGACAGTTCAGTGTGACCATTGTCAGAAATTTTCAATAGACTAAACAAAATGTTACTCAATCGATCTAATCGATTTGACTTATAATAAAAACTAATTCTTTTTCAAACACTCGACTTTCTTTTCGGTGCCATTTATTCGTCTTTCTGTCTCTTAGTGTCACTCCTACCAGTTTTTTCTCTATCGCCCTTTGAACTACTTCAAGTTACTGGAGAGCTTCCTTTGCAGTAACACAAGTTTCGACTCCGTAGGTAACCACTGGTAGGACGCACTGGTTGAATATGCTTGCTTCGTTAAATTCATAGCAAAAGCAAATGCAAGTTTGCCAACAGCGCGAGCGGCGCAACTCAAACGGATACGTCTATCAATCTCGTTCACCTGGTTTGCTTTGCCCATCTTTAACTCTTGCCCAAAGTATACATATTTATGGACGAATTCCAATCGGCTACCTCCTACTGCAATTGTTATTCCACTGTAGTTTTCACTGATCAGGTTTCGAATTGGCCGTGAACTGGTTGCAAGAATTGTTACAGTCGTACCCTCGCTCCTTGCCCATAGTCCGGTGCATGATGGCTTGGAAAGTCACCATATCCTTCTGTGAGGCAGTCATGCTGATCAAGGAGACGGTGAAGCGAGAGAGGAAGATGATAGCAGCCATAGGGGCCGCTCTCCATCCGCCAGTAGGCTGAGGCGGCGGCGCCGTGTCCACGTGCGCCTCCAAAAATTATGATTAGCAAATATAACATGGCCCGCCAGCATCCAACGGCGAACCGAACACAAACAGGGTCACGGTGTACGATGCGATGCTTACCGCAATTCGCGTGGCCGCCGTCAAGGGACACCATGGTGGTATTTGTGAATTAACCCAACCACGCACCAAAAAAGGTGGCTTGCATATCTAATGTACCACACAATGCACATTACATAGGAACAGCAGCCGATTGTTCTTTTGCCATTAAGGCATACTAAGAAAATAACAGAAAGCAAGCAGCGCACGCGCTGAGCGCAGTGAGAATTAGAGCGTGACAGCGTGACAGGTGCTGCTTCTAATGCTATCTTGCTCTTGGCTTATTACCTGCCATTACCTAATACCATTTAAATTGCAACTTGCACATTATTTCAGGCAAAATATAACAATAATTATGATTTATTTCTCTAACAGAAAAAGATCTTTGAGCTTGAATAATATCTCACAGACTACACTTAGAACTTTAGTGTAGTAATAAAAAGTGTTTATTTCGTACTATTCTTTTTAGTATTAAGTTTATTTTAGTTGGCCAGCACTTTTAGAATTAGCCCAATTTGTATGGAGGTTGGGAGATCTCCTTTGAGCACCGCTTGCACAGGTCACCTGTTGGATGTGTGAACATGTACGGTATTTACATCGGAGCACTGCCATGCTTCAAAGGGGACGTAAAGCTGTTGGTTTCAGTTCCTGTCTCAGAATAAGAATCGTTATACCGCGTTGCAGCTCTTTGGGCGGTCTGAAAACTCCGATGCCAAAATGTCTTGTATTTTGACTGGGAAGACCTTAAAACAATATTCTGACTGCATAATTCATTTTATAAAATTAATTCACTTACGTCATTACAACCAGTATTTCGTACCACATTGAAATTCTTATTTGAACACCGGCATTAAAATGATTGACATCATAAAGGCAAAAAATATTTACAATAACCCTTTGTTGTTTACACATCCATTAAATATTGATAAATAATGACTAAAAGTACGGGTAAAGGCAGAAATAAAGTATATTTTTCTGAAAGACACTTATGGACGTATATTGTTATGATATTACGAAGTTGGTGAGCACTGGCACCTTTTAAGAAGAAAATAAGTTCGAATTTTGAACGCGCGTCGAATTCTGTTAAAATATGTAAAATATGTCATTCGTTTTGGTTTCGTTATTGTCAATAATAAATTTGTTATACTGTTGTAAAATGTGCGTTTTTATATAAACAGTTTTGTGAACAATTCCAGTGATTTGAATTAAAACAATTCGTCACCAAGGAAAAATCTTATTACAAAGATTATTGTTCATTGTTATTGTTTTTGGAGTTGAAGAAACTTCGATATAGCTTCATCTATTAAGGTTGACCGACTTACTGGTGATAATTATGATACATGAAAGATTCATATGCGAGCCATATTGATAAAAATGATTTATGGGAATATGTATCGGGAACGTTTCCGAAACCACAGCTGAGCGATCCAAAATATCCTGATTGGAGAAAGATGGATAGAAAAGTCGAGGCAGACATCCTATTGGCGGTAAGCCCTTGTGAATTAGCTGCATTAGATGGTTTGGAAAATTCTAGGACTATATGGGATAAGCTTAAATTGATGTATCAATCAAGCGGGCCAGCTAGAAAAGCATCGTTATTAAAGAAACTTGTCTTAACTTGTATGCAAGAAGATGATGACTTGATGACTTTGTATAGTTTGCTGGATTCGTTCGCTATGTTTAGAACGGCAACGGAATCGCGCGATGACTTGCCTTCGACAGAGACATTAAATGTCAAGATTATCGAGGATAACAAGGCTCGTAAGTCCAAGACGATTGACTAGGGAGCAATGTTTGTCAAACCTATCAACAAACAGAGGCAAGCCAATCTGAAGAAGAGTTATAGTAAGCCAGTGCCTACAAATAACTTTGAATGTTATCGTTGTGGTCGCCGCGGGCATTTTGCGAGAGAGTGCAAAAGTAAAATGACCCATAAGTTTAAGTAAAGCGCACAAAAATTAGGAGGCAGTAATAACGAGGAAAAGGTTACAATGTTAACAAGTACTACCGAAGAGGTCAGGTTGACTGAGAAACTACATTCTATTTGGTGCATTGACAGTGAATGCACGGGTCATATGTGTATCGAGAAGCAAATGATCGAGGATTTTACGCAATAAGACTCCGAACTGAGTTAAGCTAGTAGCGACAGGACACGTATATCTGACACAGACAAAATTACGATTTCTGTAGACACATGTAGTGAAAAACGCCGGATTGACTTAGAAAAAGTGTTCTACGTATCAGATTTACGCACAATCGAGGTGCGCTTTAGAAGAAATGATGCAATTGTTATTGAGAGAAATAACAAAAAGTTCAGGTACGTGCAGGTCGTGTTGGTAATTTATACCATGTCCGGATGAGTCAGAGCTCAGCAAATAATATTGAAAATGTGAAAAGTTCATTAGATGTGTGGCATCAACGTCTCGGACATCTTAACGAACGCGATTTGAAAGCTATGAAGAAAAATAATGTAGTGCATTGGCTAGCATTTAACGATGATGAAAAGCTATCTCAATGCGAAATCTGTTTAACCCTACAGCACATAGTGTCCCAGATGTGGCACATACCAAAAAATCCTTCATATTTCAATACTCGTATTAAGTGGCATCATCTAGTAAAAAGTAAATTAACTATGCAGTATTGGTTAATCGAATTTAATACCAAAGTTTTTGTTTAGATGTCTCTGAATGAGTATTTATTTATGTTTTGTTAACAACTGACGATACTTTGCAAATGGTCAACAAGTGGCGTATAAAATATCAATAATCTTTATAAATTCCAATAGTTTGGATACGAAATAATTAGTAGAGGTAAGGTTATGTTTCTATTTGTTACTTTACTTGTTAGTTTATAATTTCATAAATAAATAGTACATAGAAATACAATATTTTTGTATGTGCCAGATGTGGCACACCGTGCAGTGAGTGTTTTCGATTGTGTACACATAATATTCACTCCTATTTCTTTCGAACAAGGTGCAAAATGCAAGTGCATTGTTTAGGGCTCTTACAATTCAATGATTCGGGTGTTTCCGGGAATACGACAATTAACGAAGATCTGCATGCGCATTATTAATTTGGGAGTACTGTACGCCTTTCCCTAAGAAAAATTAAGATCGTACTAGCGACTACTACTATGATTAGAAATAGTACATAGTGATGATTGTGGCCCCATGAAGCATCAATCTATGGGCGGTAAAATATTTTGTCACTTTCATCGATGACAAATCTAGATGGTGTGAAGTTTATTTTATAGCGAATTAAAGCGAAGTATTTAATACATACATACATATCGTCACGCCTTTTATCCCCGAAGGGGTAGGCAGAGGTGTATTTCTACACCCACTTTTCGCCAGATATACTGTAGTCCCACGTAATAAGGGGCGAGCCTATTGCCGTACCGGGCACATTTCCAGACTCCGTGCAGCTACTGAGAATTTCATGCCAGAAAAACCCAATAACACTGCCCGACCCAGGAATCGAACCCGGGACCTCCCGATCCCACGCGCACATTTATGCCGCGAGACCAACGAGGCAGTCGTATAGGGTTTGATGTCGAGTTTTCCGTCTCTACGCCAAGATGGTATTTGCATCGTGTTATCCCTTAGTCGCCTCTTACGACACCCACGGGAAGATAGGGGGTGGTGACATTTGTATTCTATGCCGTCAACCACACGGCTATACGGTATTTAATGTATTCAAAATATACAAAGCCTACGCAGAGAACTTGACAGGTAGAAAGATAATGCGCTGGCCACCACGCCACGCCGGCCACCAGGCCGCACCGGCCACCAGCCCGCACCAGCCACACAGCCATACTGCGAAGTACACGTCCTCGTGTGTCAACCTGAAAGTAGCAAAAAAGCATCAAACAGATTTCCGCCTGACTCATGAAAGTGTTAAGACATCCCGTTAGACAGTATTTTGTTTGAGTAAATGTTAGAAAAAAATCTTTAATGGCTCTTAAATAATTTTAACTGTAGTTAATTTTTTTTTATCTTTAATTAAAAATACTTGAATTAGTTTAATAAGCTTAGTTTATTTCATTTTTTGAGATTCACTAGATTAAATAGCATGTCATAACAATGTTGTGTTAACTCTTAATTGGCATATGCATGGGAATGATATGTATATTCTAGAAAACTTGATGTAACATATATGTATGTGCTGTGAGTAGACCTAAATAAATAAATAAATAATAAATAAATGAACTATGACAGTGACCACACATCTCCATTTGTTACGGTCCAGTCATGCTTCATTCCATCGTAACCGTAAACCATTTCACTATCGCGGTATCTCTCATACTATTTCAAACCTAGTAAACCAATACAATTAAGCTATACATGAGATCATGGCTACGCATAGCCCAGTAACCTCCAGTTACTCATCTTTACTTTCTGCAAACCCCACATGGGAACGCCGAGTCTCTCCAGGACTCCATGGTTTCCACTGAAACCTGACCTCCGCCAGAGCTGACTGCTTACCGCGTACTCACGGACTGCTAAGTTAGTAGACGCCGATTTCTACCGAGCTACGGCTACACAACAGCCTCTGGTACGGTCCGATCATCGTGTAAACTTAAACACTTTCTTCAATATCAGAGCTACTTTGTTCTACCTCAATTTCGTCATGGCTAGTCTAAATACGAAATTTGTCCTAACGTACTCATTAGCGAACAGTAAAGAACTTTTCGCGTTCAAAGCAATGGATAATGCCTTTGACGCTATGACACCGCACCACGGGAAACTATGCCTAACAAAAGCTTGTCGACGCACCGACAGCTATTCAGTTCCTGCCAATCTGCACCAATGGAAACGAGGGTACCACAAGATTATCTCAATAATGACTAACAAAGTACCCATCTTAATGAAAATAAGGTTAGGTATACAATCATCACTAACGATCACTAACCTGGTTCTACCTGCAATGAAAACTAAAATGCTGAAAATGATTAACATAACGAACTACGATGATAACTCAATCCCTTGATAAATCGAGTTTAACAGCTACCAGAAACCTTGTACTGAAGGTATCTTCCGTTTACTGTATCACTCCTAAACGTCCTGAACGTAACTTGGAATTGGCTAGAGAAATTGGGGGCACTTGGGTATCACATGAATTTTAAAAACACACAGCAGGTAATTTTTGCTCGTAAAATCTTAAAATTGAATTTAATTTTACTATTGGTGCCATCTAATAATCATGAGTAGGAAACACTTTAATGTGCCATGTTAAAATTTATGAACACAAAGAAGAAGTTGTAATTGCAACACCGAGATTGTCTGTACAACTCAGAATCACAACGAGTAACAGTGCCACGTTTTACTTAGGCTTTGCTCACGTTTAAACGAAAACCGTTAGGTATTATCAACACCACGACTCGATTAAATAATGGTGCTAGTAATATCTTTCGACTATGGTCAGGTTACACTAATCAACCAACCGAACTCGTCTAAACAACACTGCAGTTCACACGTCAATAAAATTTAAGAAATAAAAGCTACAAGCTGTTCTACACAAAATCAGCACAGTCAGAAGCAATCAGGGCTTGAAAACGTTACTAGTTCACATTAAAAATAACGTTAAGTATCGGTATTTCAAAGAGATACCTGGCATACCGGTACGATTTGGTAGCGTTATTTAGTAGCATAAAGTAATAATAGCGGTAAAAAAATTACGTTAAAATTAACGGTATTTTTAAATTTTTAACGACCAAACTATACCGTGAATTTGGTAACAAATTCACGGTATAGTTTGGTTATTTTATGCGACGTTGCCGTTTTCTCGAAGCCGCCGCCCGCCGCGCCCGGTACGGTGCAGCGATGCGGCGGTGGCGGAGGCGCGGATGGTACACGGCCACGCGCGCGCTTTCCGACTCTGTTGCCATTTCGTTTATCGTCTTCCCAACTCTCACGCGCAACAATCTTAATTATATATACAGGATGTCCCGGAACTCAACGTCAAGCCAAAATGGGGTGACAGGATTGATCATAACCATCACGGTAAAAATCTGAAAAAAAATCTATCCCATGCAGTTTGAAAATTATGGGCATTTTAAGAAAAACCTAAAAATTTGATCAAACTGTACCATTTTTCGGCTATCGTGGTTATTCTTTTTTATTTTTGTTCATTTGAACTTTGGAAACGTAATCCTAAGTAACATTTCTAGAATCCCAATATAAAATAATGACACAATTGCCTCAAGTTTCCGAGAATTGAAACTATTTGTAAAACAACGGATTTAAAATTTTCAAGATTCGTCGACTTTGACAGGCCCTCCTATAAAAAAAATGTACTAGAGTGCCTTGGCAAAAGGCATTAGAAGTTGGCGCATTTAATCAGAATTCTAAAATGGTACAATACTTGTTAGTTCCATACAACAAAAACAGTAAAAAAATTAAAACCTCAAGTAACCTGATTTTTGCTATCTCAGTTAAAATGTTTTTGATTCGCACAAGCTCTAGGTAAGTTCTTAATTTTAAGGAAAAATGATGAGAGAGATGGATAGTGGGTATGTTTGCCATGAGTGAGCGAGACAGATAGTGACGCCACGCATTGAGACGGAGATGCGTCGTTTAAACGAGTGCGAATGAAACAGATAGATGCCATACCAAGCAAATGGCTACGCTACCAGTCCGACACCAACCAGTTAGTACGTTTCGCTCATTCGTCTACTGCGCACATTCGTATTCGCTTGTGTTGATTTAGTACTGACAACTTTGGCTTCTCTTTTTGGACTTGGCTCTTTGTACTTGTTGATAACATGGACATGTTGGACTTGTTGATAACATACCGGCAACTTCTGCTTCTCTCTGAACTTTTGTGTTGGCATCCTTTTTATCTACCATGCCTACGCGCTACACTTCACAAGAATATGCGAACATGCACCTCATTTATAGGCAATGCAGATGCAACGCAAGTGCCGCCGCTAGACTTTATCGTGAAAGATATCCAAATTTAGAGCGCTACCCGGATCACCGCGTGTTTGTTAATGTGCACCGTTCACTCACAGAGGGCAGCCGTTTCCCGAATCAAATACAGGCTGGAGGTAGACCTGTGTTTCCTTTCGAGGAAGAAGTAATGCAAGAGGTCGTAGGTGACCGAAGTATTTCCGTACGTGGAATTGAACAAGGAACGGGTATACCCAAAAGCACTGCTCATCGTATTTAACAAAGAGCCGAAATGCATCCGTTTCACGTACAACGAGTTCAAAGTCTTCTACCTCGAGATTATCAGGAAAGGATTTCTTTTTGTAGAACAATGCTACAGAGGCATAATGAGAATCCCATGCATCCAAAAAATCATCTGGTCAGATGAATCGACATTTAAAAAAGATGGTTACATAAACTTGCACAATTATCACGAGTGGCATGTGGAGAATCCACATGCCACTCAGAAGATAGATTCCAGTATCGTTTTAAAGTAAACCTGTGGACCGGAATTTCAAACGGTAAAATTATTGGGCCTATTGAACTGCCTGAGAACTTAAATGGAACTAATTACCTACATTTTTTAAGAGAGGATTTACCAACCCCGTTAGAGGACGTACCACTAGCAGATCTTCGCGACATGACATGTGGTTTCAACAAGATGGCTGCCCAGCGCATTTCGCAGTGCAAGTAAGAGATTTCCTTGACCATGAATATCCGGGAAGGTGGATTGGACGTACCACCTGTATAGAAAACTACTGTTATAGTTCTCACTTCTTATTATTACATTTCCTTTATTAAGTTTTAAAGTTTAGGGTGAAGTCACGCTGCAACGTTGCGTTGCGACGTTTGCTTTGCAAGATTAGGACGTGGCACCTAATAATGCATGTTAATGTCAACGTTGTGACGACACAACACAACGCAACGGAGCAGTGGCTTTGCTCTATAGTTTCATTTATTTTATTTATAGACTCACGCCTGTATCCTCAAAGGGGTAGGCAGAGGTGTAATATTACACCCACATTTCACCATGATTTTTTAGGTCCCACGTAATAGGGGGCGTGCCTATTGCCGTTACCGAGCACATCATCAGTCTCCGGGCTGCTACTGAGAATTCGGAAAAACCCAGTAACACTTTGCCCGACCCGGGAGTCGAACCCGGGCCCTCCGATCAGCAGTCGCATACGCTATCCACTGGACCACGGAGACAGTCAATTGTTTACATAACTAATTGTTTACATTTTTAAATATTTTCACAAAAGCATTAACCCCAAGTTCCCACCAAGAACTTAGGGTCCCAAGCCAACCTCACCTGCAAGTGTTGCACCTGCCGATCAACGGACGAGGCTCTGGCAAACAAAATATCCCGATAAGCGGCAATAGGCTCGCCACCTATTACGTGGGATCAAAACACTGGCGTTTAATATGCCTCTTCGGGGAAACAGGCGTAATGCATACATACATACATACATAGGTATGTATGTATGTATGCATTAAAAAATGTAAAAGTAAGTTGAAGTCCAGAGATAGAAGATCCCTAGATAAACCTGAACAACCTCTCTAGGGGGTCCTCTATCTCTCGACTTCTGCTTACCATACTTACGACAACCTGTATAGTCAAACTTGATAGGAACAAGAAAACAATAGTAGATTAGTAGCCAAGGGCTGTAAGGCATCAATTGTAGCCCGAGATACTTAGGCGCCCAAGCGCAGTGAGGGCGCCTATAGTTCGAGGGTGCAATTGGTGCTTACACCCGAGCTAACTATTCTGCTTTACATCTCGATTGTGAGGTAAGTAGAAAAAAACTGGCATTACAAGAATAAAAGATTTTAATTGTTAATTGCTGCTTCAGCTTCCATTTTCATTGAATCGGGAGTGCAGCTTATATCTTCATCACTTGAAGAACTCATGTTTTTTCCTAATTAGCACGTAATTATAAAAAAAATCCCTAAAACAAACAATATTTAAAGTAAAAGTTTTCTATTCCCGCCTTTTTTCATAAAAAAGAATCAAGTAAAGAACTTTTTTTTTTCAAGAACGAAATTGAATACTCACAAGAAGACAAGGCTGAATAGCAAAGCGACCGCTTTGGTCATTGGGCTGAATGCATGATGTCTATAGCCAGTATGATGGTTAGATGTACGCGAACTTTTTGAAAGAAAGAAATGTTTTTTTTTTATTACTTACCGCCCTATGGCTTTTCTAGCTACATTATTACCCTAGAGCGATAATTAGTCACCTACAAGCCCCATTTGGAGGTAATAAGAACCTACTTACCGAACATGAGAGATGTAAAGTTATTTTGTACTCTCTCATAATTAACGACACCTGATCACTGCACTGTATTCCCACACTGAATCAACGGTATTGTTAGTTTAAATATTTTTCTCCGAGTCTGTTAAATCAATTTCACTAGAATGACAATTTCTGATAGTATCTACAAAATTTAAAATATTCATATGTACACGTGTCCGCATGCAGGGTTGTATAAATTGTAATTCTTCTTGTAGTAGGCGCGAAAAATTCTCATTTCTTTCATCGTTACCAACACAATTAATAAATATAACACAATCTGAACAGGTCTTCTCGGATGTGGATTCTGTAACCGATATAGCTATTTTTTTGATCTCACATTTACCATCTGTAACCATTCCAGCTACTTCCTTGTTGACATATTTATCTTCTTGCTTAATTTTTCTTTCCATTTTCGTCTGTATTGCGCCGCTTTGAGCGCCGCGTCTATTTCGAATTGGTTATTCAATTTTTTCCGACGCAAATACATCAGGTGACATACTTTGCTTTGCTGAAATAAAACGGAAAATAATTGAATTTAAATGCTGCGTACGCTTAAATAACATTTGCTTCACAAAATATTCAATGGTAATATAATTTTATTTAACTTACCCATTTTGAAGCTGAAGAAAAGGTTTCAGTCAGATTCGCGAGACACACTGTACGTGACGGGTGGAAAACCAATCATGTATACGTGGGATACTCAGAGAGTTTTGCAACACTAAAAAAACGACGGCATCATCACACACATTGTAAAAAATGTAGCACCACTAATAGTTTACCCATTATGTCATATTATGAACCTTTGCATAGAACATGACACCTATCGTGACAGTTTAAAAATAGCAGTAATTAAACTTCTCCAAAAAAAACATAGCAAATCAGATTTAACGCATTATAGACCTATTGCCCTTTTGCCTATATTTTTGAAAGTGTTTGGGAAAGTTATTTACGAGTGTCTATATAACTTCTTTGAAACGAATGATTTGTTCACAATTTGTCAGTATGGTTTTAGGAGAAATCAATCGATAAATTTAGCAGTATACAATTTCTTACATGAAGTATTAAAAAAAGTTGATGAAAGATCCCCAATAATTGCACTCTATATAGAATATGAAGCTTTCGACCATGTCAATTATAAAATCCTTTTAGATAAATTATATACATATGGTGTTCGGGGCAATGTCCATAAACTACTTGAATCATACCTTACTAAGAGAAGACAGTAAATGGAAGTAAAAAGACTCACTTTTCCAAGTAAAATTGAAGAAACATATCACTCTAAAGAAAAAGATGTGCTGTCAGGGGTCCCTCAAGGTAGTATATTGGGTCCTCTATTATCTATCATTTATATCAATGACATGCAGAAATAATTACCCATAACATGACATTTGCCGATGACAACACCATATTATTTATTAATGAAAATTTGTTAAAGGACAATGGGCGGAATCGTCCCCACCCATCAACAGAAATGAAATATAGCTCAATCGACACATCTTGGCAAGATGATATTTTTTTACTATGGCGACGTTGCCCAAATGCATGGGGTTTTCATAGTAATTAACGTTTAAACAAATCATTCGTTTACGCATTATTGGCGATTAATTGTAAAAGACCTACTCATTTATCTATTATCTGGGGGCACGGCAGTGCCCTTACCAAGTCGAGCAAAAAAGTGGCACGGACGTACCATCCTTTTCTCGAAGCAGTCCAGGCCATTTTCGACCCCCTATAACTTCGTTTTGGATAAAACTAGAAGTCTGATTGCTTAGTAACCATGCAGGCATTGTATGAAGATGGTGTATTTCAAATTTTATTCAAATTGAACCAGTCGTTTAAGAATTATAACGAGTCAAAATTCTTAATTTTGTCACTCACTGACCGATCATCAAAAGTCTAAGGCACTTCTAGCAAACATAGAAGCTTCAAATTTAGGAAACAAATAGTGTTTAGTGTATGAACCAAGGAATTACTAAAATATATTTCAATTTCGGTCCAGTTTTCGAGATACATCAACTGCATAAATAACTTTGTAATCCCATATGAATATAAAGGATTACAAAATTACATTTGCAGTTAGAGCTTTAATGAAGAAAATTCGTTGTTGGTGTACAAGAAGAAGGTACCGAAAAGGATAAATGTAAGACTATCTACAAAAAGAAATGAGATCCCATGAAAACAATACTTGTCAAAAATACCAAGTCTCGCGACCGTGAAAAGTTGTGAGATCCATGTAATGCCAAGTCGTTAACCGACTTGGTATTACATGGATCTCACAACTTTTACTTAGTGTACTTAGTTTATGTTTAGAAATACATTATTTTTATTTTGTATAGTTACTAAATCATGCCTCCAGTGGTCCAATGAATAGCGTATGCGACTGCTGATCGGTGGTCCCGGGTTCGATTCCCGGGTCAGGCAAAAGTGTTATTGGGTTTTTCCGAATTCTCAGTAGCAGCACGGAGTCTGGTAATGTGCCCGGTAACGAGAATAGGCTCGCCCCATATTACGTGAGACCACATAATTCATAGCGAATTGTGGGTGTAATATTACACCTCTGCCTACCCCTTCGGGATACAGGCGTAAGTCTGTAATTAAATTAAAAATAAACATAAAACATGTTTTGTACTGTAATATAGCCATAATGTTAAAATAACTTACAGGTGTGAAATGAAAATATAGGTTAATTAATAATAATAAATTGTGTTTTATTGATATATCCCACAGATTTAAGTAAAAAAAGATTTTAATCAAATAGTGTATACTTAAGGTATACATTAACATCAGTTCCATGTGTGTTGGTATATGGGGACGGAGCCTATACATTTTTGCCCATAGTCCTTTAGAATATGACATTAATAAATCTTTAAAAATAATAATAGAACGGCTCAGAGATAATAATTTAAAATTTATTTAAATAAAACAAAAATAATGTATTTTAAGCCACATAATAGAATAGAAAATTGTTTAAATGTGTCCTACCAGAATACAAAAATAGAAGAAGTAGGTAACACAAAATTCTTAGGTCTATAAATTGATAGCAGAATAAACTGGAAAGAATATATAGAACATGTTTGTCAAAAATTTTGTCAGTTTTCATATGCACTTTTCAGGTTGAGACAAATAGTTAATCAATCCACTTTATTGACTGCCTATTATGGAAATGTTGCCTCTACGTTACGATATGGAGTAATTTTTTGGGGAAATTCATCAGAATAAGAATTAGTGTTCATTGTTCAAGAACGTTGTATTGGAAATATGTTCCAGTTGCAACAAACCGATTCTTATAAGCCATATTTTAAGAAATTCTGTCTTCTTTCATTGCCGTATCTATTCATTTACGATATTGCAACTTTTGTTCAGATAAATATTGATTAATTTGAATACCGAACTAGAAGTCAACACAATTATCAATAGTTGCTAGCAAAACGTAGTTATTGCATGAAAGTGTTTTTGTTTGGTCCCTCGTATTTATAACAAAATACCATTAAAAACGATTAACTGAAGATATAAATAGGTTTAAACGTCTTCTGCTCAAATTGCTGGTGAAGTAATGTTATTACTCACTAAAGGAATATTTAGAAGATAATGTGATTTATTGATTGAATGTAATTAATGGAAAGGTTTCTGTGCAATTTATTTTGTATTGAATTGACTGTGATTTATTTTAATGATATGGTTATTATTTATATTTCCAATATATACTTAATCTGGCATGAATGTGTCCCATTTGCTGACGTATTTCAATAATTGTCAATGGCATCAATGTACATCTATATAACTTATTATGATAGAATAAATGTACCTAATTATTGTATGCCTAAATGGCGGGACATAGCATCTTCAAATAACCAAACATTCTAACTTATGTACCAATGTTACACAATAATTATTTTAAAATTTGAATTATTCTTCTCTGGTTTCGTAAAGGGATTGTCACCATGTAGCCAGTCAAGAAAAAGCTCGCGATCAAAATCTTCCCCCCGCTTCTAGGTCGCTTTACTTTGGTAGGCGTTGATTCGTTTTGAAACACCCAAACCGTTGACTGGCACTTTGTTTCTGGATCGTATTGATAAATCCAGGATTCAACACCTGTAGCGATGTCGTAAACCCACCGAGACGAGCCTGCTTCAAATTTGTCTATCGTATCATGGCACAATTCCACCCTTGCCTGCTTCTGAACATATCCTCCGCACCCGTAGATGCACGTGTAGAATCTGTGTCTTGGATGAAATTTTTCACTTCTAGCACGTTTTCTAACGTAACAGCCGTCAAAGGGTGACCACTTCTTTCTTCATCCCCCAAAGTTAGTCGACCGCGCTTAAATTCATTTTACCAACGATACACGGTTGTCTTAGAAGGGCCTTCATCCATGAATGCCATTTGAAGTCTATCGTACAATTCGTCTGGCTTTAGGGGACGAATCGTACGATAGACTGAATCGTACGAGAACGTACCTATTTTTACTTATAAGTAATCATATTTTAAACTAAATTATAATTGGCCAGTCTCACATAGTATACGTATAAACTTTTTCTCGCAATACTTTCTGTGTGATCTGGTATACAAGAACAAACAAAACTCAGGATAGTAAGTAGACAATAGGCGGGTCCACACAGAGTGAGCAGCCTCGTGAGGAATTTGCCGCGCGAGGAAACGGTCCCCGAACGAGCGCGGCCATAGAATAAAGCTGCGTTCACATTTATCTGACGTGATCTCTCGTGACGGTCTCTGTCGTAATTACTTACCGTTCACATTTGTCTGACGCCATCTGTCGCGATCTTACGCAATTATGAATCAGCTCTGTCTTGACTCTCGGGGAGTCCACACTTTCGCAATGTTTTTCATGAATTATCCGATTCAGATTAAGTAGATATCCAATGATATCCATCAATTATTTACATAGGATTATATTATTTCGTATTCAATTAGCTCATTTATAGGTACTGTATAAGAATAATATTATAAAAAGGAAGTCAATTAGTTCGTCGTCCATTGCGCACAATTGCATACGCGCGTCTGACGCTTTACGACAGACAGTGGTGCGTCCACATTAGTCTGACGAGTTGTGTCTCGCGAGTTAACTGTACGGAACCCAACAATGTCAGCTTCGTCAGCACATCTCTCCCCGCCAAATTATCTAGATAATCTTATTGTCATCTAAGCATTAATTTATTATAAATACCTTTGTAGATCTATCATTAGCGATTACTATTTTATATTTTAAATATACTGTTAAGCTGTTATAATTAAATAAAGTATTTTTTTACAATTAATCTGAGTCCAATCTCTTAATTCGCGCTGTACCGTCCCCACACCCTCTCTGTCGCAGACCGGGATATTGTCTGTCGCGACATGACAGATGCCATCACGACAGATTACATCGGATAAATGTAAACGCGGCCTAGAGCGCGGCAGCCTCGGCGCCGTAGGAAAAAACAAAATTGTAGTTGTCATAAAGTTTGAATTCAGAACATGAAAATGTAGTTGAAAATGAATTATGTATTATTGCGCATGTATCAAATTGTCGACTTGTGAATTAGAGTGAAATAGTACATTTGCCATCTATCGGTCTACGTATCAATGTGAGATCGTTGGTCTCTCCTCTCTCTTATTTTTAAATTTTGTTTATAAATATAGTACTAGGAAATGGTCATACTGCAATAGGGTTGTGGCATGTGTTTTTACTAGCCGGCTGCCTGACTGACGCCAATTGGTGTACCTACTTTGGGTACTAGATAATGGTAATAATGGGCCATAACATACATATTCACTTATACTTAATTTTTTTGTAAATATATACATAGAAACACCCAGACCAAGACAAACATTCATGTTCATGCATACAAATGTTTGACATGAGCGGGAATCGAACCCGCGACCTTCGGCGTTGCAGTCGCTTACACTCCCGCTTTGCCAACCGGTCGTCGATTATTGTTATACCTAAAGGATGGAATAGGTAGACATGGAAAAAAATATAGAATGAATTATAGGAAATGAATGTCTGTAGGCAAGGATACTGTAACCGAAGCACAGACTGAAGGATTATTATTGGTACAATAAATAGCGTCAAAGATGAGAATGTTATGATGAATGTATCCACCGTCATTCAGTGACCAGTGGATTGGGTATGCGACTACTGATCGGAGGTCCCGGGTTCGATTCCCGGGTCGGCCAAAAGTGTTACTGGGATTTCCCGAATTCTCAGAAGCAGCACGGAGTCTGCTGATGTGCCCGTTAACGGCAATAGGCTCGTCCCCTATTACGTGGAGCCTAAACATTTCATGGTGAAATGTGGATCTAATAATATTACAACTCTGCCTATCCTTACGCGGATACAGACGTGAGTCTATAAAAAAATTTCCAACATACAAACACACTTGCGAATTTATATTATTAGTAGGGATTACTATGTTTGAGCGAGGCACGAAACAGCGTCCAGACCGCGGCAAAACAAAAAACCGAACTCGATGGCTCGGCCGCTCGGTCGCTCGCCCGCGGCGGCACACGCGCTTGCCTCGGCCGGGGCACGTCCACACAGAGCGCGCAGCCGCGCGCGCCAATTCCTCGCGAGGCTGCGCGCTCTGTGTGGACGTGTCTAATTCGGTAGCTCGGGCGCACGGTAAGCTCGGCCGCGGCGGCACATGCGTTTTCCTCGACCGAGCCACGTCCACACAGACCGAGCAGCCTCGCGAAGCATTTTCCTCGCGAGGCTGCTCGGTCTGTGTGGACCCGCCTTATTAAACACGCAAATAGTCGTACGGCACAGTCTAGCGTCGAAGTCTGACATTCTTTTTCAATTGGACGAGAGCGACGGTAACATAACTAAGTCATAACGATAAAATTTTCGATACCGTACCTTTTACCGTTACGTAATTTTAACGGTAAAATGTGCCAGAATTAACGTTAATTTTCGTAACGTTATTTCTTAGTTAACGATATCTGCATCAAAAGGCTGTAACGATACCAAATTTTAAAGGTCTATCCTCACACAACCGGGCCGTGGACGGGACGGGGATGGGACGTGGACGGGACGGAGCGCAGAAAAGAATCGTTGCATACATTTTATATGGACTCGTTCACACATGTCCGTGGACGGGCCGGGGACGGAGCTTCCGTGCCGTGTCAGTGCGCTGTCAGTGCCTCGACCGGGGCCATGACGTGCACGGGCCGGCGACGGGCGCCATAGATATAATATATTTAGCACTAGATGCGCTAAGTGCGACGTGACATCCAGAAGAGTAATATTATAAATACGCTTTATAGATGCTAATATAGATGCGCTGTGTTCGATGTAATCTTCAGAAGAACCACATGGCAGTGAATTGTCGTTAAGGCACAATGACGCTTTACTTAGTCCTTAGCTTCCTTAGTTCACAAACTTGAGAGAGAAAAATCAAAAAAAGATAATCAAAAAAATCGGAAAGAGATGATTTTCTCAAAAAAAATCGAAACTTAAATTGTTATTTTATATTTTTTTGCAAGTAAGTAACTACTTGTTTTAATAAAATGTTGTAAACGCGTGTACTAGTAAATATAACTTAATAATATTTTTTTTTGTTCTGGGCCAGTCTATTATGAATAAAAAAGGGCGAGTGTATTAACTATTATGCAAAGTATCACTTTCAAACGCGAGTGTCTAGAATTACCGTAGCCAGGCAGGAATTTTCAGGACAGAGTTGCAGTGGAAGGTGTAATACATCTACCTGACCACGATAGACAATATATCCAGACACAAAGCACTGCGTTGCACAGTGAGTAAAGTATTGAGTAGGTACATGAAAATTTTACCTTATATCTCCTAGTGATGTTCTTGAAGTGGACCTATAGGATTAACTCATAATTTTGGCCAAAATAACAAGAGAATCAAATAGATACCAGTGTAATATGATAAAATGAGACAGATGGCGCTAGCTGTCGTGTTAACATAAGCTCCGTATTTTTATGTGTTAAAAAATATAAATTCAGCGTTTTAAAGTCAGTGAATGTAATTTTTCAATAACTTAATACCTGATAGTGATCCTCAAGTGTGAGTGACTCCTTATATACAGTACAATAAAAATTATGAAGTATTAAGTGTTACAAAGTGTTGAAAAAGAAACAGTGGCTAATAACATATAAAATCATATACTTTCCTCAATTAATATAATTATTCACCAAACAATAATCAGAACAATATAATAAAGTGATAATAAACACTAAATAAGTGCAATAACGGATACGCAACAAAACTCATCCGTTAATTTTATTCAAAAAGTGCCTCAACTCGACCATTGATATTACTGACCAATCACAATTGTTTTCTTCTTTAGTAAAGAAATGTATGAAGTGAAGACCAATTTCAAACATCTCACTAAGTGAAATCGTAGCCGAGTGGCTAAGTATTAAGCCTATGTTCGTGGAACATCGACGGTTCAAATCTGATCACAGGATCAAACCTCAGTCCACTCGCTTAAACACTTTTTGTGATATTCTATCCCACAAAAAATAATATTATCACATCTATTCAGCTTGAACGTAGACGACGCTTAGTAATAACTTAATAAGCAATAATGAATTTCATCGAGAATATTACTCTTCGAAAAACGCGTAATCGATCTTTAACAGAAAAGTCACCGAGCAAGCTCAACACGAGTGACTGCATAACAGATGGCGCTTCGAAGAGCTTGTTAGATTTATCAGATGATATAAGCGACGATAAAACAATGCATTTGAGAGAACAAATTAAAAATTTAAAACAACAGTTATCGTCTGCACACGAAGAGATAAATAATCTGTCACTAGAAAATAATGAGTTGAAGGAAACTATAGCAAAGCTGAATAAGAAACAAGATTTGTTAATGCGAGCAACTAAGAAATTATCATCTGAAATAATTACGCCTAACAAATCTAAAAAATCAACTCCCACAGAATTACTCAGAAATCATTCAAACACCGATTGGAACTGTCGCAGACACCCAAAGAACAATACGACCAACCAGCTCAAATAATGACTACACCTGATGGGCATCACAAACAAAAATCCAACCACGAACAGCAAGCTAAGTTGTGTTTGATTAGTAGCAATAAGACTAATAAGGTATTGTCTATAGCACAGAACATATATTCTAACTACAGCATATGTCATTACCTTGCAAATTCTGTTGTCGATATTCTGCAACAAAAATAAGCTCATTAGGCATATTTATATAATGAAGCCATATTCGCTCACGTCAGCTCAACATGCATAATGCACATGTCTTCTGTGTAAACTTCTAGCAGAATAGTTGGTTAAGCTGATGAAAAAATTTCTTACTACTGCCACTTTAATTGTTTTACTGTTAGAATTTTATCAATTTCAATATGAATTAAAAATGGTTACCAGAAACTATAAAACTATCAGAAGAAATTCAAGGGCAAACAAACCCCTTTTTGACTTGAAAGCTTTAGCATTATTGCAAAAAACATCACACAAACACATTAGCATACCTAACCAAAACATACAGCAATCAAGAATATAAAATTAAAAATCGCATACGCACATTTCAACATCCAAATATAAATACATAACACACCAAAGCGAAAACATCCCATACACACACAGAGTGACAGATAATTAAATCCAAAATAAATCAAGGCATTAGTATTATGAATTCATCGTCACAAATTTTCATTAACATCGCAGGTCTTCGTTAATGTTGCTCAGTCAGTAATCAACGGCGATATTGCTTCTTAACGGGGAATTACAGCTTAGCACAATTTATGGAAGATTGAGTATCTCCACTGATGCTATCGACGATGATTTGAATAAGTTAATAATGTTTAAGCGCTGTATCTTGGCTATGTATATACGTACATATGTTGTATTTCAATACGAGTATGTTTCATTTGGAATTAAGCGAGTATAGGAGCATTGCTTAATGTGTTTTTATAGATATAACTATATGGGAGCAAAAACTAAAATACTAAAATTTCAGTAATTTTTGTATTTTAGATTTTGTGTAGATTTAATTTCGTAGAGTAATTTTCCGATATTTACATAGGTTAGAAACTCAGCTAGAAATTTAAGTTCTTATAATTCTCTGCTTGCACACTATTCATGCGATATACCTAATACTCCCCGGATACGAGTAGTAGCATCGTAGATTTAGGCAGAGAATCACTTGTAAAAGGAAGATGACGTTACAATTAAAGATAATTGTCTTTAAACACCCATATATTAACCGCCATCTTGTTTATCATATCAAAATAGCAAAACAGTAATATTTCCATCGCTGTACCAAAATAATCAAATTAAAACTTGGTCAACGGTATCGTTGACATTTCTTCACTCACTCAAAGAAGTTTGGCCCTCATTATAAAAACAACAATTCAAGACCAAAGTTTGGACTCACTGTGATCATATTGCTAGAGAGATTCAAGTGCTTAAGAGCGACGAATGATTTCATCGCTACGGTAGGGAAGTCGTTTATGAAGTTTTCGGAGAGGTCCAATTTTTCCAAATTCTCTGCTCCTTGGAAGACGTCGCTTTTGAATTTGGAGAGTCTATTTCGTCCAAGGTCCAGGGTTTGGAGGTCGCTAAGTCCGAGCGCCACCTTCGATCGATGATATCATGTTTCCATGGAGGTCGATTTCTTCTAAGGTCTTCTGGGAGATAAAAGAGCTTTGGCGTATTAGTGCTGTAAATGAAATAGAAGAGATACGTTATTTAGGGGTCATATTTGATTCTACTTTGTCATTCAAACATCATTTTGACCAATTTTGACCATATCTGCAATAAAGCTAATCGAATTTTGTCATTTACACTTCGCATTGCTAGACCGTTCCGACAGGAAAGCTCTCTAATAACATTATACTACAGTTTATTACGAAGCCTTCTTGAATATTTGGCATCAGTGTGGGCCCCAATCTACAAAATCCACATAGACCGGATAGAATTAGTTCAGAGACGTTTTATTAGGAATCTACCTTCTAAACTCGGCTTGAGCCGTAAACTACTGGACTATGAAACACTCCGTAAATTTAAAATTCTGACACTCGAGAAAAGGAGATGGATAAACGACATGTGTACTCAACACAAAATTGTGAATGGTTCGCTCGACAGTCAACTTGTTGGCCAGATAAGTATTGAGGTGAGGTCCGTACGAATCCCGCAACTCTTTGTTATACCAATTAGTAATAACAACGTGTCTCAAAATAATCCGATCTTGTGCTCTCAGTATAACGCTATATGCTCCAGGTTTGACATTTTTCACAACACATATAATACATTCAAACATCTCTTATATGAAGAATGTAAATCAAATAAATAAAGTACTAAATAGTTATGTTCATAGATTCTCATATTTTTCTGTTTGCTCTTTATCTGTTAACAAATGTTTTGTATAGCTATAATTGGACTATAGGCAAAAGTATGGTGTATTGCGTAATATGTGGACAGATGTATTAGTATGTAGTCTGTTGCTGTACCTATGTAATAAAATAAAAATAATATAAATATTTTATAGTATGTAATAACTGTTATAAAGTATGTTGTATAGTCCTTTTATTTATATCGAGGGGTGGAAGGCTATTTGTTTGAAGCGACATTTTGGCCGATATTGAGTTATATATATATACTAGCTGACCCAGCGAACTCCGTATCGCTTTTTAAGAGTTTTTATTTAATTCCCTTTTTTCCAAGCCCCTTTTCCAAAGTTACCATTGACTTAGCGCTTAATCTCTTATCATTTCAGGGTCTATAAATGATGAACAAACAAACATAGATTTTTATATAATATTGAATTCCCCTTTCCTTAAAATATCGGAGACGATACCCATTATCGACTTTAAAAAACATCGCGTCCGCCATCTTTGAATTCCTATGCGGCATCTTTGATCACGAAATAGATGTTGTATTTGGATTCACCATCCCTTAAATCATCAGAGACGATACCCATATTGATTTCTTAAATTTTTCCCATCCGCCATCTTTGATTTCCCATCCGCCATCTTGAATCACGAAATAGATGTTATATTTGGACTCTCCATCCCTTTAAACATCGGAGACGATACCCATATTGATTTTAAAAAAATCCCATCCGCCATCTTTGATCACGAAATAGATGGTGTTTTTGAATTTCCCATCCCTTAAAACATCGGAGACGATAACCATATGGATTTTTTTTTAACTTTCCCATCCGCCATCTTTGATTTCCCATCCGCCATCTTTGATTTCCCATCCGCCATCTTGAATGACGAAATAGATGTTGTATTTAGATTCCCGATACCTTCAATCATCGGAGACGATACCAATATTGATATTTAAAAAACGTCCCATCCGCCATCTTTGATCACGAAATGGATGGTGTTTTTGAATTCCCCATTCCTTAAAATATCGGAGACGATACCCATATCGACTTTAAAAAAATCCCGTCCGCCATCTTTGATTTCCTATCCGCCATCTTTGATCACGAAATAGATGTTATATTTAGATTCGCCATCCCTTAAAACATCGGGGACGATAACCATATTGATTTTTTTAAAGTTTCCCATCCGCCATCTTTGATTTCTCATCCGCCATCTTTGATTAAGAAATAGATGTCGGATTTGGATTCCCCATCCCTTTAAATATTGGAGATGATACCCATATTGATTTAAAAAAAAATCCCATCCGCCATCTTTGATCTCAAAATAGATGGTGGTTTTGAATTCCCCATTCCTTAAAATATCGGAGACGATACCCATATTGATTTTTAAAATTTTTCCATCCGCCATTTTTGATTTCGCATCCGCCATCTTGAATCACGAAAAACTTGTTGTATTTGGATTCCCCATCCCTTAAAACATCGGAGACGATGACCATATCGATTTTTTTAAACATTCCCATCCGCCATCTTGGATTTCTCATCCGCCATCTTTGATCACGAAATAGATGTTGGATTTGGATTCCCCATCCCTTTAAATATTGGAGATGACACCCATATTGATTTTTAAAAAATTCCCATCCGCCATCTTTGATCACGAAATAGATGGTGGTTTTGAATTCCCCATTCCTTTAAATATTGGAGATGATACCCATATTGATTTTAAAAATTTTTCCCATCCGCCGTTTTCGATTTCCCATCCGCCATCTTGAATCACGAAAAAAGATGTTGTATTTGGATTCCCCATCCCTTAAAACATCGGAGACGATAACCATATCGATTTTTTTAAACTTTCCCATCCGCCATCTTTGATTTCTCATCCGCCATCTTTGATCACGAAATAGATGTCGGATTTGGATTCCCCATCCCTTTAAATATTGGAGATGACACCCATATTGATTTTTTTAAAATTCCCATCTGCCATCTTTGATCACGAAATAGATGGTGGTTTTGAATTCCCCATTCCTTTAAATATCGGAGATGATACCCATATTGATTTTTAAAAATTTTCCCATCCGCCATTTTTGATTTCCCATCCGCCATCTTGAATCACGAAAAAGATGTAGTATTTGGATTCCTCATCCCTTTAAACATCGGAGACGATACCAATATTGATATTTTTAAATTTTCCCATCCGCCATCTTTGATTGCCCATCCGCCATCTTTGATCACGAAATAGATGTTGTATTTCGATTCTCCACCCCTTAAAATATCGAAGGCGATGCCCATATTGATATTTAAAATTTTCTCATCCGCCATCTTTGATTTCCCATCCGCCATCTTTGATCACGAAATAGATGTTGTATTTCGATTCCCCACCCCTTAAAATATCGAAGGCGATACCCATATTGATTTTTAAAGTTTTCCCCATCCGCCATCTTTGATTTCCCATCCACCATCTTGAATCACGAAACAGATGTTGTATTTGGATTCCCCATCCCTTTTAACATCGCAGACGAAACCAATATCGATTTTTTAAAATTATCCCATCCGACATCTTTGATTTCCCATCCGCCATCTTTGATCACGAAATAGATGTTGTATTTCGATTCCTCACCCCTTAAAATATCGAAGGCGATACCCATATTGATTTTTAAAGTTTTCCCCATCCGCCATCTTTGATTTCCCATCCACCATCTTGAATCACGAAACAGATGTTGTATTTGGATTCCCCATCCCTTTTAACATCGCAGACGAAACCAATATCGATTTTTTTAAATTATCCCATCCGCCATCTTTGATTTCCCATCCGCCATCTTTGATCACGAAATAGATGTTGTATTTCGATTCCCCACTCCTTAAAATATCGAAGGCGATACCCATATTGATTTTTAAAATTTTCTCATCCGCCATCTTTGATTTCCCGCCCGCCATCTTGGATCACTAAATAAATTTCATATTATTAATCAGCGTCCCGAAAATCTCGAAAACGATACCCGTATAGATTGTATCCTATTCGTTTAGCCTTTTTTTGCCTTTGACCCAACCCTCCCCCTTCTCGTTTGACCATTTTATTATTTTTGTCTGGCCTCTAAAAGTTGTGGCGTAGTTTGATATAGCCTATAGCCTTTCGGAATAATTGGGCTATCAAAGGCAATAACAATTTTTAAAATCCGACTGCTAGTTCCTGAGATTAGCCGATATTATCTTTTAGCCTTTTTAGCCTTTTGCCCGGCCCCAAAGGGTCGAAGCGTTATGTTATATAGCCTATAGCCTTCCGGAATAATTGGGCTATCGTATGCAAAAAGAATTTTTCAGATCCGACCGGTAGTTCCTGAGATTAGCGCGTTCAAACAAACAAACAAACAAACAAACAAACAAACAAACTCTTCCGCTTTATTATATTAGTATAGATTTAGAATCAGCGACTTCTTCTCCATCGATTGGGCCGGGTTTCATTCAAATCGGAGCACTTTTTTGGCGCTTAAAACAACCTCCTTTTTGGGTGCAACGCCGCTAGACAATGTATGATCCGACATCTGATATTCCAATTTTTTTTAAGACTTCAGTTAAGCTATACGCAAAAATAGAAAATCAGAGCATGAACTATTATTCTCTTCCCAAAATTGCAGTAGAATGGCAGATAATGCGTTTTTCGTTATCTCTAACCTTTGATGATATGTCCCTTCATACATTTTGCGTGGACTAGTAACATAATTGAATGTCACTTCAACTAATTTTCCGTCAGCCAAATTTAAAGCTTCAAACAATATTTCTTTTCTTGAAACTAACTTGAAATTGAAATGAAATGAAATTATTCTTTATTTCGTGTAAACTTTGTATAAAGTGCTTACGAAACGTCAATTTTAAATTTATCAGTTGTATAATTTATCAGTTGTATATAATGTTGAATTAGAGCAGCTCAATCCCAAGCATTTTTGTCGTCTATATAATCGGAAATTTTAGAATATGCTTTTAAACACAATTTAGTTTTAACAATTATCTTAAATTTATATATTGTTAAATTTCTTATATTATGAGGGAGCTCGTTATAAAAGCGTATATATTGGCCCATAAAACAGTTATTTATTTTGTGGAGGCGGATGCTATGAACTACAAGATTATACTAATGTCTAGTATTTACAGTGTGAAGATCACTTTTTTACTAAATTTGTCAATATTCTTGTGGATATATAAGAGATTATCGTATATATATTGCGATACAACAGTTAGAATGCCTATCTCACTGAACTTTCCTCTTAGAGAAACACGAGGACCAAGGGTGTAAATTCCCCTTATTGCTCTTTTCTGCAGAAAGAATATTGTGTTAAGGTCTGCAGCATTCCCCCAGAGAAGAATCCCATAAGACATAATACTATGAAAGTAACTGAAATAAACCATTCTAGTTGTATCTATATCTGTAAGGCGTCTAATTGTCCTAACTGCATAAGCTGCAGAACTAAGTTTGAAAAAAAAGTCTTTCTATATGCGGACCCCATTGGAGTTTGGTATCAAGCATAATTATACCTAGAAACATAGTTGAAAAAGATAAACATAATACTTACACAAGTGTTTGGATTACAAATATTTTTCCCGTATCATAATATAAACAGATTGTCTTTTAAACCATCCGATATTAGAACGACAATAACAATTTATGTCATTTCAAACAAATAAATCTGTATATTCTTCGTACGCCGTGGCAATATAAATTAGTGACCGAAAGTTTCGGTTTCGGTTTCGGCCAGTTTCGGCCATAAAATCTAGTTTCCGCTTTAGTTTCGGTTTCGGACAAAAAGTGGCCGAAACTTTCGGCCGCGCCGAAACTCCTGTATTCTTAGATTTTCATGCGTCGTTCGGAAAATGTCGTCGATAACTGGTGCTTGCCCACTCGCGCCGCCAGCTAAGTGCGCCGTCGTCTATCGTTAACGGATTAAGTTGAGGTTATATTTTGAAATACTTCTAGTTACTTCTGTTACTTATGTTATTTTTAATTTCATTTTGATAACAATCTTATATCCATATAACATTATTGAAATAAAAGTTACCTACGGGTTTTATTTTTGAGTATCAAATCAAAATGGTATCTTCGATTTCATTTTACTTGGATTTAAGTGTCAATATGCAATTGTCATTACTCGTTGGGCTACATTCTTTTATTGTATTTTAAATGTGTTTATTTCCCAAACTTTTAAGTAGAAGCTATGACTGATTTTGACTTGACTTAAGGTCCTTTGTACCTTAGATGGGGCAGAGGGCATCCCCAGTGCCATCCTGTTCAGTCTTAAGCTTCTCGCTTCGTTTCGCTCCAGCTCTTGCCTATGTTTGTCGCCTCTGCGATGATGGTCCGTCGCCAGGTCTGTTTAAGGTGGCCACGTTTTCGCTTTCCTTGGGGATTTCAGTCTAGGGCTTGCCTTGGTATATGTTCAGGATCCCTTCGGAGCGTGTGGCCGATCCAGTTTTACTTGCAGCGTTTGATTTGAAGTCGATCGAAATCTCACCGCAGCGTTCCCACAGCTCTAAGTTAGACATTTTCTCGGGCGATTAAACACCGACAATATGTCGAAGGCTCCGGTTGACGCCGACCTGAATACGACGCAAGATGTCTTTTGTGACCTTCCACGTCTCGCATCCATACAGCAATACGATCTTAACATTAGACCAGAATATCTTGATCTTAACTCTCCTAATCAATTGCCACGATTACCATACAGGAGAGAGCCGTGCGAGGGTTGCTCTCACCTTTGCGATTCTAAAGGTGATGTCCCTCCAGTTTCGCACACTATGCAACTGAGCTATGTGAATTTGTGCCAATGAGCAACGGCAAAGAGCGTGATAATCGGCATATCCAGGTCCTCTAAGACATTGGACAGGCAGACAGACATCACTCTAGGTCGCGGCTCTAGGTGTGAGTAGCTTTCTGCATGAAGCCATTGAGGATGACAAGGAATAAAATAAGTGAGAGGAGATACCCTTGGCGAACACGCGCGTGAACTGGTATGTCCCCCAAAACGAGACCATAGTGTGTCACTCTACAAGAGTATTTCTTATAGATTGCCTTATTCAGGTTTGCAATTTTTTCGGGGACCCCAATTTCACATAGCCGGTACTAGATTCCACAAGTACACCTCAGCGTAAGGCTTTTTCGAAATCCACGAAGGTCAAATAAATTTCCCTCTTACATTTTGATGCCTGTTCGAGGATTACGCGCAAGGTATGTGCGAGATCTGTTGGGCTAAACACCAGCCAACAATTTGCGAAGGAGAGGTTCAACGACTTTCGATAATCTGTCTAGGATGATTTTACATAGTAGTGGAGAAATATCAATGTTTAGGCTCTGTGTGGGCAGACTTTCGGATGTGGTCGGAGTGACAGGGTCGTTCAGAACTCGGAAGACTTCATCAAAGTGCTCGTGCCAGCGTTGGAGCTGCGTCTCCGATGTCACGATTGACTGGCATATTTTGTCCTTCAAGGGCTTTTTCTTCTTCTGGGTGCAATTTCCGCTCAATGTATTCGTTTCCTTGTAAAGAGCTTGTGAGATTAACGGAGTCGACGGCGCGTTAGGCGTAATCCGCAACACCATCCGCCCGTACTCGACGGTAATAAAATAAAATCTAGTGTACTTTACACAAGATTTAAGTATCAATATAAATTTGTAACATGTTTAGGTAAGTTTTGGTTTCGGTTTTGGCCGAAACTATGAACAAGGCCGAAAGTTCGGTTTCGGTTTCGGCTGGAAAACCAGTTTCGGTCGGATACTAGTAATTTTCATTTAGTTTTTAAGGGAAATTATAAAATTTGAGAAATTTTCTATAAAAATAAAAATAATGATAAGTTATAAAATAGAGATAATCTAGAACTTTGTCTACATGATAATTTGTTTTATATAGTACTTTTAGTATATTCTGTCGTGTTAATTATTTTTATAAATTAGTTAACTCTAGGCAATTTCATTTTCCAAATAAATGTATGCAGCTGCTTTCTATGATGATTGACAAATGAGCCGCACGCCTAAATGAATACGTATTTTTTTATTTTGATCTCAGGTTTTTACTTTTTTGTTAACGAAATAAAAGATTGTTTAATTTAGAGAACTTTTTTATTTACTCTAGATAATAATTATTCACCTACTTAAATACTATAACTTTTTAATTTATAAATCTGACAAAACTTTCTTGTATCAACAACCAAAGTTTTATAAAACACTTTTCAAACATGAGACATCAAACACCTTATTAGGAATTTTCATTGTTGCTTAACTCAAATAGCCTATCTCCCTGCAGAAACCCAATTAGTAGTTAAACAAAATAGCCTGCTCCCTATTATCAAGAGTGACGTCGATAAAATCATTTTGCTTTCTACTGATAAGCACTGCAGAGTCACTTAAACTATTTTGCCTTCTGCTAATTGGTAACAATGTAAGCACTTGAATCATTTTTCATTACTCCAGAAAAAAGGCAATACAGAACATTTTGTATCAAGCGACATTTATCTTGGTACCTCCAGCTGTTTTTATATTAAAAACTATACCAAAATATCACAGGATTAACTTTCAGTAAAGAGAAATTATCCGCGTCAAAGTATGAGCAGTAGTTTTTTTACAATGATTTTTATTCAAAATTTTGGATTTTTAAATGGCTCTCATGTAAAGTTCATAAAATGTCGCTTAAAACAAATAGCCTTTCACCCCTCGATATAATGACGTCGGATTTGATGTGTTTATTAATGGATTTTTGCTGCACTTCTTCTTTCAACTTCAATTTATAAGTAGAACTTTTATTTCAAATTATTACAAATAGTAAAATCACAAGCATCAAAAGTAAAAATATGATTAGAAAAAGTCACATTGGTCTCACAGAAAAACTTTTTAAGTAAAATAAAACTTACCTATTCTATTTTCTTTGAGCAAGAGAACTTTGAGCGCCTGCGGTCCATTCAACGAAACTGAAGTCACATAGTTCATGTTATTACGGTCCAGCCGCAAGACCTGAACAGATAATTTATGTTTACTAACCAAACTTTAACTTGCGCGTTTATGTTTGTTGTACAACTTGCTATTCTAAGAATAGATTGCCGTCTCATTTTGCATGTGAGTCGGGTTGCTTAATTTTGGAGTTACACTCATAAGAGTATTACCCCGAGGTGAGGTCAGCTAAATGTAATAAATAGAGCAAATTCATAAAGGCACATTATGTTGCTATGATGGTTATACTTAATAAGTTTCATAAGTTTGCGAATATGTCTTGGGTGCAATTTCTGAAAGAAAACATTGAATAATTATCCAGAGATGTACTGTTCAGACCTTTTCTATAACGTTGCTGGCCTATTCTCTAGGGCGCATAACGCCAAATTTATTGAGCGTAGGAAGCTGAAATTTGGCATGTATGTTTGTTGACCTGACCGTAGGGGTGCACTAGGAATGGATTGCCCGAAATTCGCCCGGGATCAGGCAGCAACGGTTAAAATAAAATAAAATGTGCGGACGTAGCCGCGGGCATCCTCTTGTTTACAAATGTTTATGTTTTATGAATGCATGTAATTAAACCAATTTACGAATCACGAAATTAAAAATGAGTAATTTTTATCTGACTTTTTCAGTAACACGCTCCAACTTAAATTAAATGGAACAGCTGGTGTTCTTTGCGAAAAAGTAAATATTAATTTAAAAGGTAAATTTAAACAATATAATATAATTATGATGTCAACGTACTTGACGTACCTACTTCTGAAATTAAGAATAGTTGCTAAGATATTTAGTTTATTGACAATTTTTTATTAAACAATATTTTTAATGAACGTCGCTTCTTGGGATATGTATATTTGTACTCTGGTTAAGTCATAAAATAATTTTAAAACTAAATCATATATTAATGATTTAAAATTATTAATAAAATTATTTTATTTATTCTATTTATTTATAGACTCACGCCTTGTTCACACATGAACATACCATTTCAGCGATATAATCCTAAGTGAGTATTTACTGGAAGACAGCTTGTTCGTGATTTAAGTTAAATTTAGCAAAAATCACGTACTCACGTAATGTACATACCGCTGAGATGGCACCTTTCACACACAGCACACAACCGTAAAGTTGTGTGTGTGAACATAGGATAACTTTAGTGTATAAGACCATGTAGTTTAAGAATAAAGCAGTCACAAGTTTAATCCGACTTTGACTCAATATCTTTCCCACACCTCTGACGGTGGCCAAGACAACTTTGGCCATCAATACCGATCAGCTCGATGAGTCTGTTGAGTTGGCCGTCAGAAAACCATCTCCACCATACCTGATTCCTACCCACAGTCCGTCTGTCATCATAGGTCTCCGGAGGCAGATATCCCGTACCTATTTATATACGTATATATTAATACGTATGGTAGGTCTAGGGTCTAGGGACTGTAGGGACACTAGGATTGGGGTTCTAGGCATGTACGAAGCGTAGGTCTGTATCACAGTATACCACAGCGCACCAAGCCTATACACATTATACTCTAGGTAAAACTTAGGATAGGTTTGGGATACATATAAGTAGGGTTAGGATAACTAGGATAGGATATTATAGGTCATAGGGTAATACGTTAAGATAGTGTAGGTTAATAAGTTAGATAAGTCCCTTAGCATTTTAAGCATTCCTGTACAGCAGGGTGAATAGCGTAGAGCTGCTAACCCGCTGTACACGCCTGTGTCCCCGAAAGGGTAGGCAGAGGTGTAATATTACATCATTTCGCCATGAATTTTAAGGTCCCACGTAATAGGGGACAAGCCTATTGCCGCTACCGGGCACATCACCAGACTCCGTGCTGCTACTGAGAACTAGGAAAAACCCAGTAACACTTTGTGTACGACCCGGGAATCGAACTATCCACTGGACCAGGGAGGCAGTCTAATAAAATTAAATTAAATCATTCGTGGAATTTTCGGTAGCACGATGTATTGAGATCAATGTCCATTTAAAACCTTTTATTTTTGCTGTTCATAGAATAAGTTATAAGCTTGTTGTCATACAATCATTATAGCTACAATATAAATTTTCAGAGCCACTAAGGAGCTCTTCTACGGCACTACAAGATACCATCCCATAGCCTACTAAACAAAATAGCTAGCTACTTATTAATGTAGATGCCGTGGTCCAGTGGATAGCGCATGTAATAGAAGGGTTATTATATATATATATATATGTATAGATACAAGGTATATGGCCTATATGTAGTATTTTAGTCATATTTGTTCATTTATTCAATTTGTCACAAGAATATATCTTAGATAAAGATACATTTACATTCACCGCCATTCTTGGCAATTCTTTTAATAGTCATTGTTTATAAAAGCAGAACAAACTATATCATATTTATAATATTGGGTAGCAAGGATGTGGGTAGTTCAATATATATCAAATATAACATTAATACAATGGATTAGCAACAATATAATTCATTTAGTAATATTGACCACAGGTATATCTTTTATTATTATTCTAGGTATATTTACTATGGATATATTCAATATTTACCACTGTAATAATTATTCACCACAGGTACATATAATTGATAAAGCTTATTTCACAGCATATGAATCGATTCTATTATATGATATCCCAAGTTCTAAACTTATAACATCTCACAAGTGACAAAACCACCCACAATATCAATTATACAATAGCTACACTATATTACATTGCTTCTGCATTATTTCTATTGACAATACTCTATATAACACCACAGAAGCAATATAGAATTGTGAAACACAATAATATAATAGTCAGAATTATATCGTACCTTAGTTAGCCGTTGCCGGAGCGAAACTGAACATTGAACAGAACCTATTCACCTTTTATACTCTATTTACCCGTTTACATACATACATACATACATAACGTCACGCCTTTTATCCTCGAAGGGGTAGGCAGAGGTGTATTTCTACACCCACTTTTCGCCAGATATACTTTAGTCCCACGTAATAAGGGGCGAGCCTATTACCGTACCGGGCACATTTTCAGACTCCGTGCTGCTACTGAGAGTTTCGTGACAGAAAAACCCAATAACACTGCCCGACCCAGGAATCGAACCCGGGACCTCCCGATCCCCCGCGCACATTTATGCCGCGAGACCAACGAGGCAGTCGTATAGGGTTTGATGTCGAGTTTTCCGTCTCTACGCAAAGATAGTATTTGCATCGTGTTATCCCTTAGTCGCCTCTTACGACACCCACAGGAAGATAGGGGGTGGTGACACTTGTATTCTATGCCGTCAACCACACGGCAAACCCGTTTGACAGTGTCAAACCTCAAACGTCAAACCAATTTGTCTATTTAAAATTGGCAACATTATAAATTTAAAACATACAATCAATTTATGTTCATTTACAATATGTTTAGGCTATACATAGTTAATAATACAATATACAACATGTAACAAGTTTTATGCAGATCCTGAAAGTACTTTGTTCAGAATCGGCTACTGAATCCATTTCTGTCATTTTTAGTATAATTTTATTTTAATCCTAAAATAATTAAAATTACGTAAATTATAGTCACTCATTGCTTTGAAAAGTCGAAATATACGAAAATAAACCTTAAGTCAACGTAGAACGGCTTCTTTTTAAATGCATTTGTTTAATGGTTCCACGTACAGGAACGCACACATTAATACAACATAACAGTCGGTACAAGACAATAACACACAATTGACCACCAAAATTATCTATCATCTTTCTTTCGCGTACGTATTAACAGCGGGAATGAGCGAGACGTAATGTACCTCACTTGTCACCGTGCGTCGGTCGCCCGCGCTGGTAGGTACCTACTTACAGCTGCGCCGGCCGGGCCGGGCGGCCATTGTTGCGCTTAGATAAATAAAATTAGTCATCTACCTGGATTCTCTGTGAGTGTAGTGAAAAATATTTTAACAAGTTTACTTGTTTATTTACAAAATGTGTATTATCAACATGATAGTGCCCCCGCGCAATTTACGTAGAACGTTCGAGATCATCGTGATGTCGAATACAAATGGATCGATCGCGGCGGTCCTATCCAGTAGCCTGCTAGGTCGCCTGACTTGACACCCCTGGACTTTTGCTTTATGGGGACATACCTACCTATTAAACCACTAGTTGATTGTGACGAGACAACAAGTGCCGGGGAGTTAAAATAAGTTATCAGCTGCTATTGAAACAGTAAAAATAAACACTGAAGTGTTAAGTGAACTAAAGGAATATTTAAGCCAGGTGGTGGACACCTGGTGTCAGCATTTTAAAAAGAGGACGCCGAACAAGTGACAATAAGCCTGTGAGTCATTAGGTTATTCTATTAAGATTAAATTTATTTACAATATACCTAAATAAATTATGATTCACAACTTTAAACACACTGTTCTTCTTTAATTCTCTCATTGATACCCTTTTACTTTAATTTCTAATGTATCAATAATGCTAACTAGGTATGATTATTATGATTAAATTAAGATAGTCACAATAGCCACTAACGATGTTAAAAAATGATAGACAGTATCGTATTTCGCTGTCGTTTGTTTACCACAGCAAACGTTTCGTGTGATTGTGTGCGTGCGCAGGTTTGTAGTGACCACGCATTTTACTTATAATCAAGTTTATACTTTCGATAAAAAACAATGTTAAGGCTAATAAAAAAATATTTCAATGCATGCATTATGATTATAACAAGGTTTTCTAATTGGGGTGTCTGAGGATGTGCGTTATTTCCATTACACGTTGTATATGGTTATATCTTGTTAGATACATATGTGAATAAGTCTAAATTCTATCTTGTTGTAACTTTACCTAAAAACTAAAGTAGAAATAACAATGATATAAATTCTAGCCAGATTTATAACAGTTTAATATCCGAGCTTTTGCTGGGATAATAAATAGGTACTTACAAACGGGATACAAATACTTTAGACGTACTTACTATTACGTTTTGTATTTAGACGAGTTTGTATTTAGACGTACTTATTATATATTTTTGAATATCTTTACAATATATTTCAACAAATCTATCACATGCATCTGCAGATCGGGTGGTCCCGGGTTTGATTCCCAGGTCGGGCAAAAGGGTTACTGGGTTTTTCCAATTCTGAGTAGCAGCACGGAGTCTCGCCACGTGCCCAGTGACGGCGTTAGGCTCGCCCCTATAACGTGGGATCTAAGCATAAAAAACATAGCAAAATGTGGGTGTAATATTAAACCTCTGCTCTACTGGCATTATATTTGCCATCTAGCTTCATATTTGCGAATATACAAACGGGCTTATTACTAATGTTTCTAGAATAAACTTTAATCCTTCGCTAAGAATAATTCAACACATTGAGAAAGGTTACTGTTGTTAAGCAGACTCTAACCAAGACTAATAAATGAAGACAAACCCACGCTCGAACTCGAGGGCCTAATCTAAACCAAAACCTACGCCTAAATAACCTTTCTCTGCCAATATGGGCTATATAATATTCAGTTTCAAATGTAATTAACCCTTTCTTTAAAATAAACATAAAGATAAACATAAGAAAGAACGAACGCAAGATCAATATTAGTTTAATTAATACGTTTGAAGTCATCGTCATCCTTTTTTTATTTTTTGGTGTCGGGTTGGAAAATACTCTTGGAGTCCCTCCGCCCTGGGGGAGGGCAAAGGGGACTGTCAGACTCTTACTGACTAAAAACCAACCCGTGTTCCTCATGTACCCATGTGTCGGAGAGTCTAGGCTAGGCTACCCCCCGAGGGTATTGGCACGCCAGATGGTCAGGTGGGCCCTGAACAAAACCCCCTTGGCGGCGGATGAAGGTGTTGGGCTCCGCCACCAAAACACCCAGCGGCCGCAGAGGATAGGGAGGACGGCAAAGGAACACCGTATCTCCTATTCCTCTGCGGCCCCACCGCGACGCAACGATGGTGCGCCCCCATTTGGTCGCGGGAGATAGGTCGCGCGGCAACGCAACACCGACACGCCTCGCCTCCCGCGACCGCGCCCAACTGCGAGGGACAGAAGAACTGTCCCTCGCACCCGCACCATAAGACGCATCCTGCGCAGGCCTCCGTCAAGACCACGCGGAGCGTCCACTCCCGGGATCTCGCTTAGCTTCACTGTGGGTGACCTAACTACGGTTACTGAGCCCCCCCACCACGACAAGGTGGAGATCCCACGGGGGGGAAGTCATCGTCATCCTAGCTTAACGTTACTTTAAACCAAGACTTTCGCCTTGGAGCCCAGTGTCAGTTTTCTAGTCTTACCAGATATGACAGAATATTTCGCCTGTCCACGGAGTGACTGCCGTGTAATCTCCATAATATAACCCAAAGGGACAGCGATGTACTGTTTTGAAATATTGTGCTAGTACCCTAAACAGAAGAGCATGCATGACAAACTTGATGGGAACCCCTCCGGGAAACAGGCGTGTGGCTATGTATGTATGTATATTGAAACTGCAGACACCTAGACAGAGATCTTACTCAGCTCCCACAACACAACTTCAAACACCCGACATACAGAACATATACACTAATTATTCAGAAGGCCTGAGCGAACATGCAGTGCAGTGCACCTACGGCTTAAAGTAGTCGGAGTGTCATGATGTCCTAAAGTTAATTATAACTAGTAGTTTTAAATTGATTGCGATATGGCATAATAGTGTCGATCAATTGTGTATTATACTTATTTAAATCAGTTACCTATTTACATTTAGGAAACACCACAGTATAATGCTGTGGTGTTGCCTAAATTATCACCCAAGATGTCATCTCCAAAAATGTCATTTTTAACCAATTGTTTGACTCAAGACAAGAAAATTAAAAGTTAAAATACACCCTAAACGGTGTGTTCTTAGATTACTTTATTCGCTTTTGCTTCAACTATAATCTTTACATCATACATACATACATAGACTCACGCCTGTTTCCTGGAGGGGTAGGCAGAGACTACGGAACGCCATTTGCAACGATCCTGACATACCTCACTTGCTTCACTCACTCCCATCAAGTTTCTCATGCATGCTCTTCTGTTAAGGGTACTTCTGACTTGTCCTTTTTTCAGGATGTCTCCAATCTGGTCAGAGAACGTCCGCCTAGGTCTTCCCCTTTGTCCTGTTCCATTCACACTTGCCTTATATATCTTCTTTGTCAGTCTATCGTCATCCATCCTCTCCATGTGCCCAAACCATCTTAACATGCCTTTCTCAATGCTTGTCACTACATCTTCTTTTACCCCACACTACTCTCGTATCACACAATTCTTTACTCTGTCGGTCAAAGACACACCACACATACTTCTCAGTGCTCTCATTTCTACAGCATTTATTTTACTTTCAAATCTCTTCTGCCATACCCAACTTTCACTACCATACATAAGGGTAGGCACTAACACGCCTCTATGTACAGCCAAACGTGCCTTTTTGGACACGTTTTGACTGTTCATAAACGCTTTCCAAGCTCCATTCACACTATTACCTGCATTAACTCTCCTTTCAATATCTTCTTCATTCTTACCATCTTTTGTAAACAACGTACCTAAGTAAACAAACTCATTCACTTGTTCCACTCGCTGTCCATCGATCAAAACATTACAAGCCGTAACGCATTCCTCCTTTTCAAAAACCATAACTTTCGTTTTTTACATTCACTTTCATTCCTTTCCTCTCTAACGCACCATGCATGATTGTTACCATCTCCTGCAACTCCTCCGCTGAAGATGCAAGTATTACCTGATCATCAGCATAAAGGAGGCATTTGACGAGTAACCCATTCATCCTTAATCTGCAGTCACTATGTTTTAAAACTTGCAAACAACTGTCCATGAACAGGTTAAACAGCCACGGCGACGCTACACATCCCTGTCTAACACCTTTCTCGATGGTAAACCAGTCAGTGTATGCCCCGTTTACCCTCACACAAGCTCTAGAATCCTCATAAAGGGATTTCAGAGCTCGAATGAGGCTGCTGTCCACCCCATTCATTGACAGCACCGACCACATTTCATTCCTCACCACTTTATCGTACGCCTTTTCCAAATCCACGAATGCGCAATAGACCTTTTGACCTTTGGCCAAAAACTTTTCGGCTATGCTTCGCAAGGAAAAAACCTGATCCGTGCATCCCATACCCTTTCGGAATCCCGCTTGTACATCCCATATTTTCTTGTCGGTTACTTCCATAACTCTTTCAATAAGTACCTTTGCATACAATTTGCCAACAATGCTGAGATCAATCTTTACAACAATTGCTCTATTCCACTACTCCTATTTGACGTGGACAAAGGACATAAAATACCGTATAAATTTCGTGCCTTAATGAACATACCTATTACTTACAATCCCTTTATTTGCTTAAGGCTCGTACACACTTAAAAGTTGTGGACCAACTTGAATCCTGCTTGAATATGGACGGATCTTGAACTATGATCACGAATATATTATCTAACAGCCAGAATTCACTATTATACTATACAGCTAGGCAGCGTAGGTAATAAGTTTGCGCTGGCAACCCGTTGATACGAATATATAAATACGTTTTTGGATGATTCAAACTCCAATATGCGTTTTACAAATGTTTTGGTCCTTCTAACAAGGCTTTCAGTAATTCAAAAAATAAATACATGCGGGCTCTTAGTACCCACTAACACCTTTCTACAGTCCGTAACTGCTGTTCGCTTGTGGAATAAATTACCGCTGCACATTAGGCAAGCTAAGACGGTAGCTAAATTTAAATCTTTAGTGAAGGATAATATACAACATAACAAGATTTCACCAGCGGCTCCGCTCGCGTGAAATGTTGGCCTAAACCTTCCTCAGGAATTACACTATCTATTGGAGAGAACCGTACATATATCCGACATTTTTGAGTTTATTGCATTCATACAGAAAGACAGGACGAAGAAGGGACTTAACAAAACGTATAGATAATATAAGGTTGGCGAATTATCGTTTAGTAGACTTCACAAGTCTTAGAAAAACATTATGGAGAATAGGCATGCATATAATATTTATCAGTTAATTTATTTAAATATAACCACATGTCGTTTAAATTTAAATACATTTGAATTCAAAACAGCACTCACTAATAAAGCGGTTTGATTTAAGGGGTGTTGAGTATGTTTTTATAAAACTTCACGCGGCCGAGGACAACTTGAGAATACTTTTTGCATTTCTAATGGCTGATTCTATTATATTGAATAAAGTTTTGTGAAAACATTATTTTATAAGTTTTCATGAATAATATAGTGTATTCTAAGTACGCTCTGAATGTTCTTGAGTATTTTAATGAGTACTCAAGGATGCACATTACTATTTACGAATTAAAATTTATTTTACTTTCTATGCTATTTTTAAATAATGCGATAAGCCGATAGTATCACGCTATCTTATAAAGTATGAAAAATATACTGACTGGTAGATGATAGATTGACTTGCCTGCCGGTTTAGTGTTAAGAGACTCTGGGCGCTAAGACAGAGGTCGTAGGTTTGATTTCCACTCAAGACAAATTTGTGTGATGAGCACGATCTTGTTCTGTCCGGCTAAAGTTTATCTATAGTACGAATGATTTAAATAAGTTTGTGTACAAATAAACATAACCATATCAGTTATCTGAATTCTATAGTATAGGATCTACGTAGTTTGGTATCAGTTGACCATGTGTGAGTCGCTTCTGGCTATTTGTATTTGTTTTGCAAATGTAGGCGGTATCTTTCACTTTAAAGAAACGCAGCAGGTAAACATCTTCATCGTACTTTTTTGAGGTTTGCCAGGTCCTGCAGCATCTTCGACGTCTTAAAAGAGGAACAATAATTTTGATCGCTACTTTTTTGAGAATACAACGTGTAATACAACTGCCGATACTGTACGTAAGGTTAATTCAATAAATAACACAATATCTTTGACCTATACAATAACTCCTGCCATCATGACCATTAACTAAGTCAGTACATTATTCGCTTACTCAATTTACTTCGCACCCACCGATATGAGCTCGTTATCGTTATAAATTCGCGCACGTATGCCAAATGACGTCACAATAAGGGCTGTTACGTCACAGATAAAACAAATGAGGCGGTAAATGCGAGCCCGCGTTGAAACGGGACACGCCGCAATGATTCGACAAATTGATTGCACATTTTGTGTACAGTATAAAAATATGAGTTATGGTATCGGCTTCGTTTGCGAGTGGTCAGATTTTTTGCTACTTACTGTGGAATAGATAGCTAACGAGCTAGTTCGTAAACGATGTTAGTGTATTTTTAAAGATAGTCCTGTAAGTATGCGAAAATAGTCACTTAGAATGATAGCTTTTTTTTAATAGTGCGTTATGGCTTTTATATTTTCAGAGTAGTTGGATCGTATACTAAAAATGCCAACCCGAGTGTTATTTGGCAGCAGACGTTTACTCTTCGAAGCATAGCATGTAGCATAATTATACATATTTTATCCCACGAGTTGTAACTGGTTTTTACGCGATACTACTAGCTGTCAACGGTTTTATTTACGCGTTTCTTTCTGATGGCGTGCGAATTTCGGGAAATCCCTTCCTAGTGTCCTCAAGGAAAATACATGCCTAATAACAGCTTGTTGCGCCCAATAGTTACTTTTCAGCTGTGCCTTGTCTGTAAGTAAGTCAGTAATGATAGGATTTAATATATATATAGATATCAATAGCATTCTTGCAATACTGACTGACAGACAGACAACGCACAGCCAAAATTATTGGAAATTTGGCATTTATGATCTTTGGGGAGTGCGTGGAGCATAAAAAGAGGATTTTTTGGAAATGTTCGCCCTTTAAAATATATATCCGCCTGTTAAAATTCCCAAACTGGCGCAGCCGTGAGAATATTCATCATCATCATATCAGCCGAAAGACGTCCACTGTTGGACATAGTCCACGAAGTCTATTGGTCAAATAAATATGGAACTCAATATTTAATTGTACAGAAGATAAACACACAAATAGTTGTATATTAACTCGGTATGCGGTGGCGACTCTCAATTCGAGAGTATCACGCGATTGTTCATGATCTGATAACCAAGCTAGCTGTCAGAACGAGTGCGCTCGTTGCATGATTTGTTGTACTAATTCCTTCAAACGTTGTGTTGTATGGCGTTGACATGTCTCTTTCTTTGTGGAATAGCCGGGCAGCCGGGCTATTTATCTCATATACTAGTATTCTTTGTTAGGAGAGGCTTCTACAGGAAAATGATTCTCCTCAATATTTGAATAGCCTGGATTTAAATTCACTATTTCTTTATATTTCCTAGGCTGCTGCCTGTCATTTGATACGTACTGGGTGCTTTGAATCTCACTTTTCAAACCTATAAGGGTCAGTTTCACTTTTTGTTTATTTATTTATTAAACTTCCTGCAATACAATTTGCACGAGACGGACTTTATGCCAAAGGCATTTTCTACCAGTCAACCTTAGGGTGATACAGTGACCCCCTCGTAGGATCTCCACCTTGTCGTGGTGGGGGACTCAGTAACCGTGGATTGCACACCCGCGGTGAAGCTAAGAGAGATCCCAGGAGTGGACGCTCCGCGTGGGCTTAGAGGGGCCTGCGCAGGATGCGTCCAACGGTGCGGGTGCCGGGGACAGTTCTGTCTGTACCTCGCAGTCGGGCGCGGTCGCGGGAGAAGAGGCGTGTCGGTGTTTCGTTGCCGCGCGCCCTATCTCCCGTGACCAAATGGGGTGCACCATTCGATGCGTCGCGGTGGGGCCGCAGAGGAAGAAGAGGAGATGCGGTGTTGCGGTGTCGTCCTCCCTATCCTCTGCGGCCGCTGGGTGTTTTGGCGGCGCCCAACACCTTATTCCACCGCCAAGGGGGTTTTGTTCGGGGCCCGCCTGACCATCTGGCGGGCCAATACCCGTCGGGGAGTAGCGACGAATGCTTATGCGATTCCTTACCCTCCGACACACGGGTATATGAGAAAGTCGAGGTGGTTTTTAGTGGTTACACCACATACTCCGACTCTCATTTCCCCAAGAGTCGGAGATCCGAAGGGATTTGCAAGGTAATACATATTTCCCGTCGGGGGGTAGCGAGGATTGCTTCGGTGATACCCGACCCCCCAATACACGGGTACATGAGGAACACGGGTTGGTTTTTAGTCAGTAAGAGTCTGACAGTCCCCTTCTCCCTTCCCCCAGGACGGAGGGACTCCATGAGGATTTTCCAACCAGATACCAAAAAAAAAAGGTAATACATATTTCAACTATTCGCTGATAGATAATAATAAATAATAAAATAGTAAATAGATATATTTCAAGTCCATTTTGCTACCAACGGATTACAGATACGGTTTATCTCAGCCGAGATAATAATATAAGTAACAAAATTGGATGTCTGCTTATAAATTATTAATATTTGTAACGTTATCCCTACTTAGGTGTGGTTAAATGAAAATCGTAATTGCTGTTACAATGAAAAAAATAATTTAATTCATTAAAGAATTTAATACATCCTTTAGCAAACACTGATTTAAACGTTATTCAGAAATTCTATAGAACCAGGGTCGCGTGATTCAGCGATAGTAAGGGGTCTTGTTGGAGATACGCTTCCGGTGGTCGTTCAGAGTAGCTGGTGCAAGTGCACGCTAAGTAGCTTTGCTCGCCGCTGTCCAGCAGAATGCAGAAAGAAAGGGCCGCGCTCCCAGCGCCTCCGTATTTATATGCAGCCAAAGCCCGGTGTGGCGTCAGAGGTGAGTGGGAGGTGTGATCGCGACGTCACAGCGACGTTACACACTCCCCCCATTAGGCCAGAATTTTTCCTCCGGGAAAATTCTGTGGCTGGTAGGCGGCAACTGCATTCCGGGACCCTGAAACAGATGAGTGGTGGTGTCAGTAGGCCTTAGCCTACTGACACTACTTATACTAAGCGTCTACTAACCCTGAAAGTAAAAACCAAGTATAACCCTCGACCATTCATACGTCACCAAGCATTGAACGTTCCTATTACCTGACATTCATCACATTCAAAAGGCCTACAAACAGTCATACGTATGAACAAGCTAGCATTCATTCCCGATGCGAGTCGTATTCATTATAATACAAGACGCGCGAAGAGGTATTATACGTGAGGTTTAGAGTAAATAGCCACCCAGCCTAGGCTGCTAGGCACCACCTGACAACCCGGGTTCGATAAGTAAAATTAAATTGAAAATGTATAAGTCGTAAACTAATATTACGATCTTACGATATTACGATACTAACAATATTACGATCAGTTGGCAATATCACAAGCAAATTGCTCATTAACACGCTCGATGCGAATTGCAAGGGTAAATTGTGTTCATTTAGAATAAAATAAACAATGATTACGGCGATGGAAAGTTTTGTGCCGGCGAGTGGCTCGGGTAAACACATGAGTCATCACTGCGCGCGAGGCGCCGCGCCGCATTCCATTGTCGTGAATCATTATTTAGTTTCTGAACATGATACAAAGTCACTAACGGCAAATACACCGTTCGGAGTAAGTTGTAATGAATAATTTATCACCGCAGGAGACGATCGATGCTATAGTATACACTACCATAGCTAAAAAAAAAAACAAGAAAAAAACACAAGCGAGAATCGAACCACAGACCGATCCGACAACAACCTTTTAACCACTGGGCCATAAGGGAAAAAATATTTTTTACATTACAATCAGTCATAACTAAAGCTATATGTAACAAGATATTTGGGTACATAATTTAGCTGTATTTGGGAGTTAAAGATTTTTATACTATTTGTAACAAAATGTTAAGTTATTTTTGTGATTAAATCATTAGTGATGAGCATTAAGCATTTCATTCTTAAACTTTGTAGTGAAATAATTTAAGATCTTTTATATGAAAATCACCAAGGGGTTTGCCAAACATATGTGATAGTTTATACATAAGGGGAGATTTTTTTGCCACAATTTTACATTTAATAAATTTTGATGCTAATTTTTTGCTGAAATACTTATCCTTGTCACTCAAATAGAAAGTTCTTTTCCAAACCACATCACCAACATTGAAATCAGCCGATATTTGGCGAAGATTATAAGAATGCCTATTCCTCTGATGAGCATTGTGCAATTCTGCATGCACCTTGTCAAATATGGTAGACAGATGGCCAAGCGTTTGGACATATTCATCCCGAGGCTCAAATACAATATTGGGGTCCGATTCGTGATGAATATAATGAGAACCACAAGTAACCAATTCGCAACCATAAACCAAGAATGATGGGGTAAAACCAGTTGATTCGTTCACCGCACAGTTGAGTGCAAATTGTATCTTTGCTAAGTTCAAATCCCATACGCGGTGATCGCGGTCTATAAAAGTTGAAACAGCTGTCATAATAGTTTTGTTATATCTCTCGACCAGATTAACGTGTGGAGTATACAGCGGTGTGTAATGCAAGTTAGGAACCTTGTATTTGCATAATAAATTTTTAAAGGTGGAGCTGATAAATTGCTTACTTTTAGCTAAGACAATGGTAGACGGAATACCCTGAACAAGGAAAACATTTTCTTCTAAAATTTTGGTTATAATCTCGGCAGAGGCACGCCTAATTGGAAAAAGCAAACAATACGTATTTAGAATAACAACAAGACACTACGAAAACATACGTATTCTGGTTCCTCGAGGGGGGTAAAGGTCCAACGAGGTCTATGCTCAACATCTGAAATGGTCTATGACACGATTTAGATTGACCCATATGGCCGAGAATGGAATGATTTTGGTGCTTGTGGGTCGTACAAGTGTCGCACGCATGGACAGCTTTAACGACATCGCTATACATACCCGGCCAGTAGTAGGCAAGCGATAAACGATTGTATGTTTTTAAAATGCCAAGATGGCCAGCAGTCGGCAAGGAGTGATTGTCGGATATGATGTTTGGTCTCATTTCCAAGGGTGCTACCTCCTTCCACTGAAACTCCCTAGTAAGTGGGTTTAATTACTTTTTAAGTCGATACAATTAATTATTAATTATTTGATAGTCAACAAAGGACGATGGCCTCTTTAAGCAACCGTTAAATACGTTTAGATACCAAGAATCATTAGTAGAAACCGGTACAATTGTATTAGAATCATTACTATCATCCTGCGAACCGCTGATAATAGCAGAGACAAGTACAGAGTGAGACAAAAAATCAGGCAAAACATTATCTGAACCACGACGATGTCTAATTAAAAAATTATAACAAGAGAGACGAACACCCCATCTGTCTAAACGGCCTGTGGGATTATTTAATTTTAAAAACCACTGTAATGCAGCGTGATCAGTATAGACAACAAACTTCCTACCATTCTCGATAAAACAGCGACAATGCTCAATAGCCGACAAGACTGCTAAAGCTTCGCGCTCAGTAGCACTATAATTTTTTCCTGGCTGGATAATAACTTGCTGTAATAGGCAATTATCCTTTCTTCACCCTTCAACACTTGACAGAGAACGGCTCCTATACCATAATCGCCAGCGTCCGTGTGAATCTCAAAAGGTTCAGAAAAATCGGGACAGGACTCAGGACATCACTGGGGAGGCCAAGCTTTCTTTTAATTTTATAAATGCTTGTTCAGCCTCTGCCGACCAACAGAAAGGCGGTGCCTTTTTGCCTTGAGAAGCTAGTTTGTTCAAGGGTGTTGCAATAGTGCTGAAATTGGGTATAAAGCGCCTATACCACGAGGCCGCACCCAAGAAACGACGAACCTCCTTTCTAGTACTAGGAGTCGGGTACTCTTTCATGGAAGCAATTTTATCGAGGTCGGCATGAAGACCCTTAGAATCGACAACATAGCCAAGATACTTTAACTTATCTCTAAAAAAATTGCATTTATCGAAGTTAATGGTTAAGTTAGCAGATTTTAATTTTTGTAGAACGCGTAGTAAAAGCTAAATGTGTTCAGAAAAATCGGAACTAATACAGATTATATCGTCGACAAAACAGAACACCTTGTTCTCAAATTCAGGCCCATAGAACAAAAAATCAGCCAATCTTTGTTGAGTTGCGGGGGCATTAGTAAGCCCAAAAGGCATTTTTTTAAATTGAAATGTTCCGCGAGATGGAACGTAAAAAGCTGTTTTACAACGATCTTCTTTTTTGATTAATGTCTGCCAGAAACATTTAAAAATGTCAATACTAGACAAATATTTAGCATTACTAAGGTTATCAAGGATCTCCGAAATATAAGGCAAATTATAAGCGTCTTTCCTCGTCACCGAATTTAATTTTCTAGTATCCAAGCAAAAACGTAGTTCAGCATTCTTTTTCGGAACCAAAATTACAGGGTTGAACTAAGGACTTTCCGCTGGCTCGACGACATCGTCCTCAAGCATCTCGTCTAGTTGTTTAACTAATATGCGTTGTTTATCGGGAGACATACGATAATAACGCTGACGAATAGGGGGGCTGTCACCCGTATCGATAGAATGGGTAATTAAATGCGTACAACCTAAACCTCGAATTTGGTAGGATATATTTTTGAATTTTTAAACAACGTCATCGGTGATACGTCTCTGTTCCAAGGTCAAATTATCGTAGGGGATAATATGACTAGAACATGTGTGTTGGTACAACAGTGGTGTTTAATTCGGCAACCTCAGCCTCAACCTCAGACTTATTTAAAAGTAAGACGGAGTCCAAATGATTTGGGAACAAACCGAAAGCCCTCCAGAAATCCATACCTAGGATTAACGAGTTATTGATACCGGGGACTATATAAACTATTAGGGGAACTACTTTATTTTGAAATTCAAAGGTAAGGGAAACCGATCCAGTAGAAAACAAACTTTCACCGCCTGCAGTAATAAGTTCCAACGGTTGAGAATCCATCAACTGCCAACCATTGTCAAGCAAGAATTTGTGCAAATTGTTACCCAGAATAGTGACGCACGAGCCAGAATAGAGCAAGCCCACAGCACGCTTACCATTAATATTAACTGCGATATAAGGATTATATTCAACATTAATTTCTCGGATTGAAGACAAGTGATAACAATTAAAGAATTTAGCAATATAATTCAACCAGTTATGCCAATCGCGTTTATCAAAATTAGACTTTTTTTATTACTCCAATCCGATTTAATTAGTTTTTTGGACTATTATTTTTATTTTTATTGTTGCTAGGAGTTTTACAATTGGGGCAATTAGTAACACGGTAACCCTTCAAACCACACTTAAAACAAATCAACATATTGGGTTTATTACAATTATTCAAGGAGTGCGAAGATGTTCTACAACGAGGGCAAAATTGATTACCAGAATTAGGGGATTTACTGACAGCATTAATAATCGGTTTCTCTTTGTAATTATTTTGATAGGAAATATTATTTCTGTTTTTAAAGTTAGAATAATTTTGATATGAATTTTTATTTAAATTGGGGAGACTAGGGGAGGTATGATTATCTAAAAACTCAGGAGGTAAATAATTAGAAGAAGAAGAGGAAGGATCACGATCCCTACTACAGCTGTCCAGCTTCTCAAATTCCTGGCACATAGCAACCAAACTAGGAATGTCAACCACCTTAGTAGTAAGTAAACAGTTTGTGTAACAAGGTTTTATATTATTTAAAATTATGTCTAATTTCTGCGCCTCGCTAATGGGGTTGTAGCGGCTGCTGACGCTATAAATTATATACAAGGTGTAATATTGTGTAAGCGCGGCGCAGCAGTCGTCTCCCTTCACTCATTCGGTTAGGTCGTACACATATTGTATTTATATTTAGTAACTGGTACCAGTAAAGCATATATATTTCTGTTTTATGGATTATTTCTTTTACCACGACACAACATCTACTCATAACCCCCACATTGGTGACCCCGTCAAAGAAAACGCAACCTTCGGCTCAGCTTCGGCAACGCGGCATCGACGCACGTGCACATGGTCAGCGGAATCAAATAAGCGCATGTGCAGCGTGGCAACAGCGTGCAGCCAAGCAGCCTGGACACGGAGACATCCTGGACTCATGGGAGACGACTCGCCCTTTTCCTACGACCAAAAGGGCTTACGACCTAACTCCGGCGAACATCTGAGTCAGGAAACGTGAAACCCAAATTTGAAACAAGGGACTCTACGATCTGCCGAGAACAGCGACTATGGCAATATGGGCAGCAGGAGTATATCGGAGCGGCATACGACGGCGGCGGCACTCTGCAGGACAGTGCGTACGTCGAGGCATACAGCGTAAGGCGTATTGACCTTGGTGGCGAGGCAGAATTCCGCACCAAGACGACAAGACGCAGCATTCTCCGAGGACGGAATCGACACGGGACCGGCGGTGGCACTCAACGGGACAGTGCACGCGTCGAAGCGGCTCATCACACTTGGAGGATGGATACCGCTCAGTGTTGGATAGCGCACCCTGTCGTCCCTCATAACGGCCCCGACAACTTAGTGAAGATCGCTAGCAGAACCGGTGAACGTATTTGCTTCTTCGTACGACTAGCTCTCTGTACAAGCGGCTTACGAAGAGCAAAGGAAGTTCCATAGAAACGGCGGCAAGCGGCAATTGTGTTTTTGGAATAGTAAAATCAATTTTTATTCATTATCTCGTTCTAAAAATAGACTCTCATTGCATAAAGGTCCACATATAAAATCAGTTTACTTAGTGTCTGTTTAGTTTGCATTCTCGGGACTAGCGCTCCGGTAACTTGATGCGTACCTACAGTTGTATATGTTATTAGTGATATGACGCAATTCGAGCGCTAGCACCTGGTACTGACTTGTATTATTTTATGTATGTAGATTGTTTGTTATATTTGTTTCAGAGTTTTTTAATTTTTTTAATATTTTATTTCCTTTCTTTTTTAATAAAGGGGGGAATATTGTAGCGGCTGCTGACACTACAAATTATATACAAGGTGTAATATTGTGTAAGCGCGGCGCAGCAGTCGTCTCCCTTCACTCATTCGGTTAGGTCGTACACATATTGTATTTATATTTAGTAACTGGTACCAGTTAAGCATACATATTTCTGTTTTATGGATTATTTCTTTTACCACGACACAACATCTACTCATAACCCCCACAGGGTCATCCAAACGAGAGAATAAACCCTTCATTTTTGCAATGTATAAAGTAATATTTTCATTCTCGCCTTGGTGACGAAGTCTAATCGCCGACATAAGTTTGTAGTCGTGGTTACAAGGGCCAAAGTCTCTTTTCAAATACAAACACAATTGATTCCAAGAATTGACACTATCTTTAACGCAGCGGTACCAAGTAAGTGCGTCACCAGTTAGTCGATTAAGTTGTATTTTACAATTATTTAGTTAATATTGTGCACCACGTCTAGGTAAAAACGATGTATGATTCTTATACGAGGTGTAAAAAGACCCTTAACGAAAATTCTTAACTTCGTCACTATACTTTGGAAATTACTGCTTCAGGAGATATTGAGGCTCAAAGTTACCATACAATTTTTAATTAGGTACAAAATCCATGCATTCCACGCGCCAATATGTTTTTTATAGGATACCTTTGCTTGTATAGGTAAGTATCTCGAAAATTGCATGCGCGTACTTTACATAGCAGCTTATAAAAAGTGTCTACTAAAAAAATCGTTTCCGAGGTATTGTTTTGGTAAATATGACTTAGCAAGATGTGTAAAACGAGTAGACTTCGGCTTGGTGATGGGTCTTTTTCCACCGTGTATAATATTATAAAGAAGAAGATATTGGGTTAAGATCGCAGGAAGCGGTGGAATTCAGGCGGCACATGATTGGAGTTGTGTGGACAGCCTTTGGGGAGGCCATGTCCAGCAGTGGATGTCTTGAGGTTTAGGTGATGATAAAGATGTTTGTAGTCATTATTTTATTTTATACTAGAGGACGCGAGCAGCTACGCCTGCATTTTTTTATTAATTTACCCGTTTTGGCCGATCCCGTGGGAATTCCGGGAAATCCCTTCTTAGTGCACCCCTACGGTCCACAAGGAGCATACATGCCAAATTTCAGCTTCCTGCGCCCAATAGTTTCGGCTGTAGCAAGTCTGTCAGTCAGTCAGTAACGCAAGGATTTTATATATTAAGATTAAGTAGGTCCATATAAAATAACTTTGTGAGTGCTCGTGAAGCCCGAGCTCCAGAGTTGATAGGTACGCAGTTGCAATTTTGTGATACAATTTCTCATTTATTGGCTATTAATTGTTCTATAATATACATACAAATTGATGACTTTTAAATAAGTATATACGATTAATATAAGTACATACGTACACAGTTTGTTTATTTTTAAATTAGTAAACATAATTACTCCGACTATTACACGACGTGTCTAGTTAGTAAAATGATAATTACTCATGCATGCAAGAAGCCTAATCTTTGCCACCTAAAGTTCTGTCAACTATTTTAAGACCTTCCTATAAAAAAAAATGACATTGGATTTAATTTTATGTTTTATATTATTCACAAAGGACGGATCACAAAGGAAGGAGGGATGAAAAATTCCAACAAAAATCAACCTTTGTTGACATAGAACATCTTTTAAATCGAACGTTTCCGCAAAACAACGCACGATGTTCACCACGGACTCTCGCTCTTCCGCCATAAAACGTTCTAGGTCGATATGTAACCCACTATCTCGTACTATAAAAGAACTAGGAACATACACTATAGAGCATTTAATTAGGCTGGGCTGCTATAGTAATATACCAAAAAATCTTAATTTTAAGTCTCTCGTTATAAGATTTATAAAGAGTTTAACAAGTCAAGAACTTCGACAGCCTCTACTGAAAATTGGGATCCATGTAGATCGGACTTTGTTCTACGGATGAGTCGAAATGTAACTTAGGTCTAATAATCTGTACAAATTAAAAGAGCTGTGGCTTTTGACTATAGGAGCTAACCGGTAACGTAAAAATCAGCAGCAGCATTCATTCATGGATTCATGGAGCATTTCTCATATTTCTACGATTACGGCGAAGGCAAAGGGAAGGTGACTATCAAGACGTCGATAAAAAATACAATGGTTCACTGTATTTTTTATGACGTATTTTTTTTAGACGAAAGATCCTGATTGCTTCATAATTGATCTACACTAACGTACATTTTTCATTGCCATAAACTTGTAATAAGGGTAAACTTCCATATAGGTACATAAAAAGATAAAGACTAATAAATATTAAATTATATTATAAATAATGAAGTTGGTGGCGCCATGACTTACTGTAGTGAGTGCCGGAGGCCCATCCCCTGTTCTTTCTCCCTCATCCCACTGCTCATCCTGCTGTTCCTATCCCAACCCAAAGGGTGGCAACGCACTTGTGACTCCTCTGGTATTGCTTGTGTCCATGGCCGGCATTAATCACTTACCATCAGCCGATTCGTCTGATCCTTGCCACCTATTACATAAAAACATTAAAAACCCAGTGAAAAATGAACAAAATAAATGAAATGCCAGACATATTTATTCAAATTCATTGTATAATTGAGCTGTATATACAAATGTATACGAGCTATTTCTTTAGTCAAATTTGTTATTTTGTTTATCAACGTCCATTGTATATGATAATATTGAGTTTATCGATACATTTGTTTTTATTGCGATTGATATTTTATTTTTGTCCAGGAAACATAACTAATATAAAATTTAAGTCTCGTGATTCTTTGCGAGTTTTAGGGTATGAAAGTAAATATTTTATGCGTGTGGGACGAAATTTATATTGTCTTTATTTATATTAATCTTCTGTACGTGTGTGTGTGATAAAATACAAAATCAAAGTCTAAATTCTTTATTCACTTAGGTCTAAATTCTGTATTCACATGGTGATTTGACGCTCATAAACGTCTAATTGAAAAAATATTTACTTAAAGATTTCTTACATTTACATAACTGCTACATAAATATCATAAAACAACTATTGAGATATTAATACTTTTTTCTTATTGGCAATGTTACTTATTACGAAATGCAAGTATTTTAACTGTAAACGAGCCTAGTGTTTGGTACGTAGTAAACTCGGATTCGTTGCCGTTGCCGTCAGTATTGGAAACAGCTATGCAAATTTTAAACGAATGCCGTAATCTGATTAAACTATCTGTGGATTGTAAATATTGATTTCATGCGAGACTTAACCTCTTGCGATATTAATCATATAGGTACATATTTTATTTTATTTTATTATTTTAAGGAAAACTTACAGCTAGCATGGTACATATTGTATATAAATTACATAGTTAAAGCCAATTACAAGTTTCCACTTATAGAACTTAAAAAAGCCATTAATATATTATAACAGTGCTATATAGAGCATAGATATTATACAACAAAGAAATTATATAATAAACAACCGAATTAAAAGAAAAGAAAAAGAAAACACAAATAAATTAAATTATCAACATGATGATTGAATTACTTACCTGATAAATTAATAAAAAAATGTATTAAAAAAATAATAATGGAAAATTAAAATAAAATAATAATATTTTTTTTATAAAATTAAAATTATAAATAAATTTATTAATTAATTATTAAATAAAATAATACTTATCTTTACCAATAATCTTTACTAATCTTTATCGCTTACCAAAGAATTTATTATTAAGACATGTTTTCATTTTCGTAACAATGGTCTGAAAGATATCAATGTCCACATCCTGGCATGCCAGATTGTACATACGGCTGGCTCTTATTATAAAAGAATTTTGCCTGTAATTCGTACTCACAGCAGGAACATGTAAGAGTTGCGGTCTTCGTAAAAACGCAGATGGTACACGCAGTCCAATCTTGTTCACCAATGCCATAGTGTCAGTAGAACCATTCATTATTTTAAATAAGAGTGACTGATCAGCAATTTTACGCCTTTCGTATAGCGGTAACAGGTGGAATTTCTTATAGCGATGTGTGTAGCAAGTAGCAATTTGCACGATATTGTATGTACCTCAAGAATCTTCTCTGTATGCACTCAAGTCTATTGATGTAAATCTCATAATGTGGGTTCCACACTTGAGAAGCGAAGCTACTCTAGATGACTGCGAACCAAGGAACAGTAAAGGATTTTAATTGTCTTGATGCATTTAAAGTCAGTCGACATACGACAAATGAACCCGAGCGCTCGAGAGGCCTTTTTAGCTATGTCCTCGATGTGCGCATCAAAGATAAGTTTTGAGTCAAATGACGTCACCTCTAGGTCTCTAATATTTTCAACTCTAGTTACAATAGTGTCTTTTAATATAAAGTTATATTTAATAGCATTGATTTTGCGGGCATAGGAGCATATGAAACATTTAGAGACATTTAGGTCCAGGTTATTGATATCACAGTATACTTGAAAGCGTTCGAGGTCTTCCTGTAACCTAAGTGCATCTTCAATGATCTTAACTTGCTTTATGATTTTCAGGTCATCCGCGTATAACAATATTTTTGAATAGACGAAGCATTTATTGACGTCATTAATAAATATATTAAATAAGAGAGGTCCCAGTAACGATCCCTGAGGAACACCAGAGGGAACGTTTTATGGTATCGACTCATATCCGCTCAAAACCACGTTCTGGCACCTGTTCTCGACATATGATTTAAACCATCTGAACAAATTTCCTCTTATACCGATATTATGTAGCTTGCCTAATAATGTGGAATGATGGATACGGTCGAAACATTTGCTGAAGTCGGTATATATTACATCTACCTGAGCTCGCTGCGCCATTGCATCCGAGATCATGTCACTACAGAGAACCAGATTGGTTGCGGTGGATCTTCCTGGCAGAAAACCGTGTTGAAATTCACCAAAATCTTGTCTAAGAGCGCATTATACTTGCTTATGTACAATTTTTTCAAGCATTCTGTCAAATACGCAAAGTTTCGAGATGGGTCTGTAGTTTTCTACTTGGTTTTTTGGTCCCTTTTTGTAGATAGGTGTTATATATGCCGACTTCCAGATAGTGGGCATTGATCCAGTATATATGGAGCGTCTATATAAAATCGTTATGGGAATGGTAAGACTCTTGGCACAGTTCTTTATAAAGATTGGCGGTACGCTGTCTGGGCCTGGTGATTTATTTAAATTCACGTGACATAGGAAGTTTTGGAATTCGTTTTCACACATGTCAATGTTACTTATAAATGACATTGAGGAGGTAGGTTCACTAATATCTAATGGGTTGTAGGAAATTGTATCAGAGTCAGCTGTGTCTAGGAAATTAGAAAAGAAATAGTCACCGAACATGTTACAGATGTCCTCTACATTACAAGTAATGGAGAGGACATCGTCATGACGAAAGATGCCCAAAGCGCAATGTTGAGGGATAGGAGTTCGAGTGCTGTCTAGATTTTATATAGGACCAAAATGCACGAGGATTTTTGTGTATATTAGACTCCATTAATTTAATATAACTATCAAATAGTTGATTTTCCAAGTCTTTTGCACGCTGCCGCAGTATAGTAAAAGATTGAAAATCTGAAATATTTCTATATTTCTTAAATTTAGAGTGAAATTTTGACTTCTCCTTAATTATCTTTATCAATGGACTTTTGTACCATGGCGGATACTTTTTCTGACTGCTGCTTGTTTTAGATGGTATGTACGTATTGCGCAATGAATTGATGTGATCAAAGAAATATTGTACAGCATCTTCGAACGGCCTACATGTGAGTTCATGCTGCCAGTCCACTTTGTTTATTTCACCATTAATTGTGTCATAGTTAGTGACAGCATATAAAAACTTGACGTACGGCCGAGGTCTTAACGTGTGTAGTTGAACAAAGTCAGCAGTAATACACAGAGCTTTATGATGAGGTATCAATGGATCACATGAGTGGGAAACAGTTACACAGTTATTGCATAAAACCAGATCTAAGATCCTATTGTTTTGGTTCACGTGAGAGTCGTACTGTCGTAAATTGCACATGTTGAAGTTGTCGATAAGGTTTGATTGTAAAGCAGTATACAAAGTGCTTGGATTCATAGACTCATCAACGTCTGATAGTTTCCAGGTAATATCGGGTTGATTTAAATCACCCAGAATTAAAAAAGTGTCTTCAGGTTGTAAAATAATTGTGCCAATCAATCTGTTCGAAAACTCGGTCAATTGTACGTTCAGTGAATTTCCCAGGTTCTGTTTACAAATATAAACTACACAAATATGCATCTTATACGATACCCGTGGATTCTTACGATGAAGTGTCAGCGATACCCACAAGTCCTCCGCAGATGAACACCAGTCTCGCCTAGCATCAGCTACAAGTTCACGTCTAACCGCTATTATGACACCCCCACCCATAACCTGGTTAGTATTAGCGTAATCTTGATCGCGTCTCCAAACCAGATAATTATCTATCGTCAAATAATTCGTTATCGGCAATGCTGTCAATTAGCCACGTTTCCGTCAAGCATACAATATCAACATTTTTATTGCACATGTTTCTATAAAAAACACCTGTCTTGGTTCGCAGTCCACGGACGTTTTGGTAGTAAACGTTAAGAGGCGCCATCACAGACATGAGGGTTAGTAGCATTCAGATAGCAAAACTTAAGGTACTTACAACATGTTACATAAAAAATAATGGTCGTACAATAAATATTCGTATAAATAATCAATCGTAAATGAACTTTGTTACCGTAAAGCTTAGGTTCAAAGTAGAATAAATATGAGTGTTTAAAAAAAGGTGTAAAATTACTAATAATATATTGAAAAATAGATAAGCCAAATGAATTTTTGTGTTTGTAATTATAGCGCTTAAAGTCAATATGGCAAAGATAGGCAAAGCATTCAAAACACCAAGTCATTAAGCAAACAAGAGGCTCGCGTATGTACTATAAAGAAGAAATAGGTACCTGCATTTTACCAAGTTATTTTAACAACGCCTATATGACTCAATGACATTTCAGTATGTGACATCGGGGAAGTTAAGAAGACAACTTTTTTATATATTGCTCTGTTCTTATTTGGTAAACAGGTGAAGTATTTTTTTTCCGAACGAATATTCTGCAATCCTTTACCCACACATGCTCGTAAAAATTTTCCTTCGCCTTAGTTTTCGTTTTGTTCAACAGCATCTTGTTCTCTAATGTTAGATGGTCATTAATGTAGATCCTATTCTCGCTTGATAATCCAAGTTCAGTTGCTTTCAGTGTTTTGTATTTCTTTGCGACAGCTACAAAGTTACTTTTTATGTCAACTACATAATTGTGAACCGCGCATATAATATTCTTATTATTCTTGTCATTGCGCATCGGTATCCTGGCAATGTAGTTAATCTGCTCCTTTGGTATATGGCAGCCAATAGCATCTCCTATTTGGGCAATCGTTGTGAATAGATTTTCTGTGTTAGAAACTGGAACTCCCTTGATCTCAATGTTATTCATTCGGGATCGTTGCTCACTTTGACGTTGGGCATTATTTAGCTTTTCCACTTGTTCTTTTAGTAGCGTTACGTCCTCTTTAGTTTTTTTCATTAATCCCAGTTCTTCTTCAAGGGTGCTGACTTTGCTTGTCAAGGCCTCCACTGAGGCATGCACGAATTCAATGGACTTCTTCATATCTGTAAATTCTGCTTTAATGGCTTTCAACTCCGAGAGTTCATGTTGTATGGCTTTGATACTGTCCACCAACACTGGTAACGTTTCCATCTGACTTGATAGCCTCTTGAGCTCGTTAAGTATAATTACCTCGTCCAGTGATGAAGCCTTGAGAGAATTCGTACGAGGGCTGGCTGCTGCTGCTTTGCAAATTCCACACTTCCATGCTGCCTTACGATCTCCAAGTTTTCTCCATCCCGTCTCTGTAATGCCCGCGCAAGGGAAATCGTACTGTCCATCGCACATGGAACAGATGGCGCCGTCTCTTGCTTCCGTTTCGCAGCGTTTGCACTTAAATATTTTGTGCGAACTCCTTAGTAACAAACAGGTTAAAAATCCGTGTACACTGTTATTGTATACAACAACAATTTGCCGCCGTACGGTGGGCGTGTTCCACAGCGTGGCTGAATAGATCCGAGCGCGAGCCGATCAGTGCCGAGCGGTCATCGTTACAACCGACAGTCTCAGGGTGTTGAGGTGGGAGTGAAGCGGTCAATGACCCCGGCTTGATGCTCGACAGGTGAGCTTGCATTTTGACTCACGCGTCTTTTGAAGTAATTCAAATGTTTGATACGTTATTGTTTTTCGATGCTATTTACGACGCGGTATTCTGACGGATTTTAAATTTTCTTTTTGTACTTGATAGGTGGTATGCTAAGCAACACAATGTATTATAGTTTGTAACTTAAATTCCACTATTTATGTCGATTTGAAATTTTAAACTGTGAGCGAGTAGGAGATACGTACTAACACGCGCGAGTGAGCGAGGTTACTATAGCGTGGTAATTACTATTTATCAATAGTCTCAGACAAGACTTCGCCCGCGACTCCGCCTACGCGATAACGAACGAAACCTAGGTTAGGAATAAGTTCCCAGGAATCATACTATCTCCCCCCCATGGGATCTCCACCTTGTCGTGGTGGGGGGCTCAGTAACCGTGGATTGGTCACCCGCGGTGAAGCTAAGAGGGATCCAGAAGGGGACGCTCCGCGTGGGCTTGAAGGGGCCTGCGCAGGATGCGTCCAACGGTGCGAGTGCGGGGGACAGTTCTGTCTGTCCCTCGCAGTCGGGTGCGGTCGCGGGAGGAGAGGCGTATCGGTGTTGCGTTGCCGCGCGCCCTATCTCCCGCGACCAAATGGGATCGCACCATACGATGCGTCGCGGTGGGGCCGCAGAGGAAGAGGAGATGCGGTGTTGCGTTGCCGTCCTCCCTATCCTCTGCGGCCGCTGGGCGTTTTGGCGGCGGAGTCCAACACCTTAATCCGTCGCCAAGGGGGTTTAGTTCGGGGCCCGCCTGACCATCTGGCGGGCCAATACCCGTCGGAGGGTGGCGACGAGTGCTTTAGTGATGCCCCACCCTCCGACACACGGGTACATGGCGGAAGTCGAGGTGGTTTTTAGTGGAAACACCACATACTCCGGCTCTTATTTCCCCCAAGAGTCGGAGATCCGAAGGGATTTTCCACCTCGTAAAACAAAAACAAAAAAAAAATAAGGAAGCATACTATCTCCCCCCCGTGGGATCTCCACCTTGTCGTGGTGGGGGGCTCAGTAACCGTGGATTGGTCACCCGCGGTGAAGCTAAGAGGGATCCAGAAGGGGACGCTCCGCGTGGGCTTGAAGGGGCCTGCGCAGGATGCGTCCAACGGTGCGAGTGCGGGGGACAGTTCTGTCTGTCCCTCGCAGTCGGGTGCGGTCGCGGGAGGAGAGGCGTGTCGGTGTTGCGTTGCCGCGCGCCCTATCTCCCGCGACCAAATGGGATCGCACCATACGATGCGTCGCGGTGGGGCCGCAGAGGAAGAGGAGATGCGGTGTTGCGTTGCCGTCCTCCCTATCCTCTGCGGCCGCTGGGCGTTTTGGCGGCGGAGTCCAACACCTTAATCCGTCGCCAAGGGGGTTTAGTTCGGGGCCCGCCTGACCATCTGGCGGGCCAATACCCGTCGGAGGGTGGCGACGAGTGCTTTAGTGATGCCCCACCCTCCGACACACGGGTACATGGCGGAAGTCGAGGTGGTTTTTAGTGGAAACACCACATACTCCGGCTCTTATTTCCCCCAAGAGTCGGAGATCCGAAGGGATTTTCCACCTCGTAAAACAAAAACAAAAAAAAAATAAGGAATCATACTATCTCCCCCCCGTGGGATCTCCACCTTGTCGTGGTGGGGGGCTCAGTAACCGTGGATTGGTCACCCGCGGTGAAGCTAAGAGGGATCCAGAAGGGGACGCTCCGCGTGGGCTTGAAGGGGCCTGCGCAGGATGCGTCCAACGGTGCGAGTGCGGGGGACAGTTCTGTCTGTCCCTCGCAGTCGGGTGCGGTCGCGGGAGGAGAGGCGTGTTGGTGTTGCGTTGCCGCGCGCCCTATCTCCCGCGACCAGATGGGGTCGCACCATTCGATGCGTCGCGGTGGGGCCGCAGAGGAAGAGGAGATGCGGTGTTGCGTTGCCGTCCTCCCTATCCTCTGCGGCCGCTGGGCGTTTTGGCGGCGGAGTCCAACACCTTAATCCGTCGCCAAGGGGGTTTAGTTCGGGGCCCGCCTGACCATCTGGCGGGCCAATACCCGTCGGAGGGTGGCGACGAGTGCTTTAGTGATGCCCCACCCTCTGACACAAGGGTACATGGCGGAAGTCGAGGTGGTTTTTAGTGGAAACACCACATACTCCGGCTCTTATTTCCCCCAAGAATCGGAGATCCGAAGGGATTTTCCACCTCGTAAAACAAAAAAAAAAAAAAAAAAAAAAGGAATCATACTATCTCCCCCCCGTGGGATCTCCACCTTGTCGTGGTGGGGGGCTCAGTAACCGCGGATTGGTCACCCGCGGTGACGCTAAGAGGGATCCAGGAGGGGACGCTCCGCGTGGGCTTGGAGGGGCCTGCGCAGGATGCGTTCAACGGTGCGGGTGCGGGAGACAGTTCTGTCTGTTCCTCGCAGTCGGGTGCGGTCGCGGGAGGAGAGGCGTGTCGGTGTTGCGTTGCCGCGTGCCCTATCTCCCGCGACCAAATGGGGGCGCACCATTCGATGCGTCGCGGTGAGGCCGCAGAGGAAGAGTAGATGCGGTGTTGCGTTGCCGTCTTCCCTATCGTCTGCGGCCGCTGGGTGTTTTGGCGGTGGAGTCCAGCACCTTAATCCGCCGCCAAGGGGGTTTTGTTCGGGCCCGCCTAACCATCTGGCGGGCCAATGCCAATCGGAGGGTGGCGACGAATGCTTCGGCGATGCCCTACCCTCCGACACAGGGGTACATGAGAAAGTCGAGGTGGTTTTTAGTGGAAACACCATATACTCCGGCTCTCATTTCCCCCAAGAGTCGGAGATCCGAAGGGATTTTCCACCTCGTAAAACAAAAAAAAACAAGAATTAATCATAATTATTATCTATAGGTGAAAACCGTACAAAAATCCGATACCACACTGGCCAGACAAGTTGTTATATAGGGTTTAATGATGAGTTTTCTGTCTCTTATTTGGTCGCCTCTTACGACGCCCCCGAAATGAAATGGCATAGTACTTTATATATCCATCCGTCTATTTTAAAATCCGTCACGAAAGATCATGACTACGGCTGACATAAGTGCATAGCATATATCACACCACTTTTTTTAAATAAACACCTGATGTACGTTAACTATACATACGTATGTGTACAATCGCTAACTTCGTAAGTATTTATTAATTTCTTCTTTCTTTCGCAGGACAAGATGCGGCTCCTCCAATTCACGATCCCGTACATCGTGTGCTAGCAGCAATGGGTGCCATGTTCGGAGCTGAACGATGACCTTCGCTACCCGTGTCGGTGTAAGGTGCAGGTGGACAGGGCACTACAGCTGAGGATACTGATGAACTGTGACCGGGTCGTGTTCAACGGAGACTTTCCGTCCTTGCCGTATGGGGCACCGATCATATCGTTCAGTCAGGGTTATGTGGGCCAGACAGGCGCTGCCTACTCAGGTAAGAATATTAGTTTAAGAGATTTAAAAATTGTAAATTAACTTTGAAGTATAACCGACTTATCCCGTTCAGTGCCCTTATATCGATTGCTCTAAGACCCGTGTGTTATGGGAGGATATTATATAAATCATGTTTTACATTTGTAATTAAGTATATTTCCATCATCATAATCAGAAGCCTGCCGTATTCGACTGCTGCATATAGGCCTTTCCAATGGCACGCCACTGAGCTTGATATCCGTCACTATATTTTACAGCAGATACATTTTGGGGACTAATCTGTATATATAAAATCCTTGCGTTACTGACTGACTGACACGCTACAGCCGAAACTACTGAGCGCAAGTAGGTGAAATTTGGCATGTATCTTCCTTGAGGTGTGCAGGGACGCACTAAGAGAGGATTTTTGTAAATTCCTCTCCTAAAGGTGTTAAACAAGTAATAAGAGTTTGTATGAAACTTTGATTACTTCACTGGATTAACTTCAAACTGTGTATATGGGTGCCTCAAATGAAGTTAATCAACACTAAGAAAGTATTTTTGGAAGTTCTTACTCTAAGTGAACAAAAAGGGGAGACATAATTTGTATGAAACCCTTTTAATACTTTATGTGTATATAAAATCCTTGCGTAACTGACTGACTGACAGACACGCTGCAGCCGAAACTACTGAGTGCAAGTAGGTGAAATTTGGCATGTGGGTGTCCTTGAGGTGTGTAGGGGAGTTTGTACAAAACATTTTATCTAACCGAAATTTACGCGTGCGAAGCAGCGGGCAAAAGCTAGTCAGTTATATACGACAAAATAAACAATTGTAAAGCATTTATCTATGAAGTGCCAAGTCTTGACTACCTTAAAAACTATAGATAGTATCGATAAACATCAATTATATTAGCTGTCACGTAATTTTAAATATATCTATACCTCTTTGTACCAAGCTCTGAGGCGAACATGTATCACGTAGAAATAATTAATTTTATTGTTTAGCGCGGCACAAGCCGACGCTCGCAAATTTTGGAACCGGGAACGAGCTGCTAGCGTTCCTGCAACAGAAGCTGGATGTCTTGGATCAAGTCTCAGCTATTCAGATCTGTGCTGCAAACTTCAGCGAGGAGGAAATATCGGCTGCCAAGCTGCTTGCGTACACGTCGCTAAACAAATGCGATCAGATAATGTCCCGCAGGCGTGACGGGATGAAGAAAAGTCTGCAGGATATTATCACGTTGCTGAAGGAGACCGATCCTGACGACGTGCCCTGGGTCACCAGTGCGAAGTAACGTCAACACGCGCCGAGGGGCCTGCGTTAATACGTCAGTCGCAAGTTTCGCGTCAGCAGTTTTGTCGCCGCGAAATATTGTGACTGCTGAGTGCGCTACCCGAGCGCCGCGCAGCCCTGCCGCGAGAACGGGAGCACCCGTCCCCGCGACTCCCGTTTGTATTGCCGCGCGACCTAAAAAAGTAGAGGCGCAGCGAGCAATTGTCAGGGCACCTGCTGCTACTAAGAAGTTTATACCGGAGAAGGCATCGAGGAACGAGGTAGCTGATGATGGATTTGTGACGGTGCAGAAAAAGAAGCGTGGTCAGGAAACCGTCAAGAACTGCTGCGGCATGGCTCCTGTGGAGCCTGGTGCAAACCTGCGCGCCGCCGCACTCCACACACCCGTGTACACCTCTCGCCTGCACTATACCACGACGGCGGGGGACATCGCGGAGTACGTACGACAAAAGGCAAAGTACATGCCGAGAGTGCAGTTGCTGGATTCGCGCCGTAATGTCAACTTCAAGGTGTTTGTGGTACGGATCCCGACCTGCTATCTTCATGTCGTCTTGAAGGGGGACTTTTGGCTGAAGGGTGTGGTGTTCCGTCGCTTCCGCGGACAAGTGCCACACGAACGCACAGCATCATCGTGCAAATTTTATTAACATAGTTCATAAGGAAGTATACTTACTAACAAAAATTGTATATTGTATGTATGTTCATTCTGTAAGGTATCTATCTTTTTTATTTATTTATTGGAAGACCAACAGCTTTTACAATGTATAATAGTCATTTACATGATATGTGAGATACAGCCAATTACAGGTCCTCACTATTAACAACAAAACAAATTATTTTCGTGCACACTTAATTTTAAATTATCTTATAACTAACGATGAAACAATAAAGCACCTAATCGACGGGTTCTACGTATACTAGTACAAGTTCAAAATCACAACTTTACAAGAGAGCGGAGACGTTCTATAGCTTGTAATTTTGACAAAAATCAATAGAAATAATTGAAAATAGTATTTGATTGTAATATTGTATTTGAATATCATATGAAAAATACTGCATTATTTGATTTTCTTATTTTTGTATACTTTAGAAAATAGCATGACTTGCATTGATATAGTTTATTTTCTTTACCATGATTGAACCGGTAAACTGGTACAAGTGACCACTTATACCAGTATATAGTGTACTTGTTTCAATACATGATTAAGGAAAATGAAAGGTCTATCTATTGAGCTCATATAAGCATATACTATTAATAAAAACATCTTTTATAATTTTTTTTTCATAGACTTTAAATTTTAAACACTTGCAGTAGTTTATTTAGTACTAGGAAACTACTTGCAACAGTTTTTTATATTGTTATTTGGTTATTATCTTAAAATATTGGAATGGGGGTAAAGGAAAACAAATAATTAAAAATCAAAATAGTTGTCTATTTCAAATAGTTACCTAAACAAGCCTATGCTTATTATGTCCTATTATTCTCACAAAAAAAAAAAACAATAGCCTAATAATCCAAATAATCATTGGAAAATTAAAATAAAAAAATATTCAGAACTTAAATAGAAACTGTTGTTAATACTACTATTTATTTATATTGTTATAACTACTAATCAGTCTTTCAGACATAATCAAATTATTGCCTGGTCCCACAGTTATCTATCGTAACAACAATCACAGTCGGTAATGGTAAAAAGACACAACAAAAAGAGAAACAACATATTAGAAAATAAAAACTAGGCATTTTTAAATGGGTATGGTTACTGGATGATTTGAATGATTTCCCCTGCAATTCTTTTCACTCCGGAACCTTTTTCAAACTTGTCCAACGTCGTTTTCACAAAGTTATAACTTTACTAATGGATAAAGTATTTAGGAACATGATTTTACAGACATAAGCCGTTTTAATGCTCCCACTATCCCCTGTTACCGGTAATGAATATCGCAAAGTGTTTCTTTGGGAATTTTCAGTAACAACTCGTTTCTTGTCCAGCTTTGAAACATACTTAGCAATGAAGTCCAATTGCCGAGTGTGATCCCCTATTACTCAGAAGTTTCTAAATATTGTGCGTCTTGCAGATTCTCCAAATTTTTTTCGAAAATTTTTGGGACAATTGCAAGCGGCTTTTATTACTTCTTTTGATGTACCTTTCCCGTTTGACTCATGTATTGTAATCCTCTATTCAAATTGAACTTGTGTTTTTGATGTAACCACATATTTGGGACCTCTCACGCAATCTGCCTTTATCTTTCTTCTTTTCGCTTTTTCTTTGCACACTTACGGGACTACTTAAAGGTGTATTAGTGTAGTCCAGATGATTTCGTATGCAATAATCATTAAGATTATTAAGATCTCTTTGAAGGTCATTACAACGCTGCATATCTGAGACAGGACACAGGATTTTCATGTCGTCCGCGTATAGAATGATCTTAGAGCGAGTGAAACAAGAGCCGATATCGTTGAGAAAGATGGTGAACAGCAAAGGACCGAGGAGTGAACCTTGCGGAATTCCTAAAGGAATTTTTACAGCTAATGAACTATAGCCATTAAAAACAACTGTCTGGCAACGGTTCTCTATATATGAGGTAAACCATCTGAAAAGATTGCCTCTGATTCCCATCTGTAATAGCTTCTGCAAAAGAACGTTATGATCTATTCTGTCAAACGCCTTGCTGTAGTCTGTGTAGACTACATCTACTTGAGAAGGTTGAGACATAAAGTGTGTCAAGAAGTCAGTGCATACGAGAAGATTTGATACTGTAGACCTATATTTTAAAAACCCATGTTGATACTCGTTAAGTGCATGGTGAATACCATGATAGACCTGAGAATACACAATCTTTTCCAAGACCTTAGCTAGCAGGCACAGTTTGGAGATTGGTCTGTAATTTTCAACCTGGTCTTTAGGACCCTTTTTATGTATAGGTGTAACAAACGCCTTCTTCCAAATATGAGGCACTATACCCTCGCAGAGAGAACGTCTAAATATAGTAACGGGTACTGTAAGGCTTTGAGCGCAGCTGACTATAAGTATAGGAGGTATGCTATCCGGGCCAGCTGATTTATTTAGTCAGTAGGGATTTCAAAAGCCTAAAAACTTGGGGTTCCGAAACTTCGACCGTGCTAACATCAGCCACAGATTGCTTTTGGTAATAATCATTTATATTGGTCTCATCGTATATGATACTGTCGCCTTGACGAAAGTTAGTAAAAAAGAAATTGTTGAACATACTGCACATTTCATTCCCTAGCCCTGACGAGCTCTGACCATATTTTATTATGGCTGGATATGCACTACAAGTTTGCTTACTCTTTATGTAGGACCAGAAGGCTTTAGGAGATTTAGAAATAGTGTTCTCAATAAACGCAGTATACATATTAAACATATCCTTTTCCAACAAAGATTCAAAACCAGACAAATTTCCATGTCAATCGAAAGTGCCGGCAAGGAATCTACCTAAGACCGAATATCTCGCACTGAAGAACTTACAAGCTAGGCCTGAACTTACAGTACTCCGAGCAGATAAAGGAAATGCAACGGTAGTGATGGACACGTCCGAGTATAAACAAAAAATGGAACATCTTTTGTCGAAAGTACCTACAAGTTGGTTAAGTCAGACCCTACGAACAAAATACTCAAGCAAACTTGTGATATTGTTAAGAAATACTCCGAAAAACTTAATTTGGACGTGAAACATTTAATACCATCGTGTGTAAAACCTTCTCAAATGTATGGGCTACCAAAAATACACAAGGAAAACGCTCCTCTGCGCCCGATAGTTAGTCAGATAGGCGCACCAACTTACAGACTGGCTCAACACATGGCAAAGATTCTCTCACCACTCAGAGGCAATACGAGAGCACATGTGAAAGATTCCTACCATTTTGTCAGTGAAATCAAACACCTACATCTCTATGACAAGGAAACTATGTTTAGTTTTGATATACAGTCATTATTCACATGCATACCAGTACATAACTGTGTAGAAATTACTAGAAGGAAGCTGACAGAAAACAACATGCCTGAGGAATATGCAGAAATACTCAAACACTGCCTGACAACGGGCTATCTGTTATGGGACAAGAAATACTACATACAAGTAGACGGTGTAGCAATGGGCTCTCCAGTATCGCCTGTTGTCGCTGACATCTTTATGGAGGACTTCGAGGCGCGAGCCCAGCAGACTGCCACCATCACACCGAGGTTCTACAAGCGGTATGTAGATGACACTTTCACAATTTTACCAACAGATAGTGTTTAATGCTTTCCTAAACCATCTTAATTCTATTAATAACCAAATACAATTCACAATGGAATTAGAGGCAAACAAGTCTTTAGCTTTCTTAGATGTACTTGTCATCAGGAATCAAAACAACTCCTTAAGCCATACTGTGTATAGGAAAAAGACCCATACTAATAGGTACTTAAACGGTGAATCTCACCACCATCCTAAACAGTTAGCTACTGTAGGAATGTCTCTGTTTCAGAGAGCCCGCGGGATCTGTGACAAGAAACACCTGGACACTGAGCTTCAACATGTCAGGCAAGTTCTGCAAGACAACAAGCTCCCACCGCCGCGCCACTGTCACAGATCCCAGAAGAAAGAAAAACTAGCCACAATAGAAAGACAACCTGCTGTCCTCCCATACATCAAGGGCGTGACCGACAAAATTGGCTACATCTTGAAGCGAGCTTCTATCAAAACTTACTACAAGCCGCCAACGAAGATCAGTCAATTATTACCATCTGTCAAGTGTCAGTTACCCTTGCAAGAGGCCGGTGTCTACAAAATTGACAGTGAATATGGGCTCTCATACATTGGACAAACCAAGAGAAGCATAGGCATTCGACTCAAAGAACATATAGCTGACATAAAACATAAACGCTCACAAAGTCTGCTGTGTGTGAACATGTGGAACAAGGACCCAACCACTACCTGCGATTTGATGAACCACAGATACTCGCAAAAGAACATCGATTTCTTCCAAGGACGATACGAGAGGCTATTGAAATTAAAAAACACCCTAATTTCAATAGCGAAGATGGTTGGAATGTTCCTCCAGCTTGGGACCCTGTCATAAGGCTAATGAAACCCAAGAAGGACAAAGTCACCAGAAGACCTAAGGACACTGTGAGCTCATTCGGCGTAAATAGTAACACCAGTAGTTGAAAAATGTTCGGGTACTTTGAGATAACTTATACATTCAAGAAAAAGACAAATATCACCTCAGTCTGCCGTGAACATGAATTCTGTAAAGAATTCGAAACGTCGGTTAGTAATAAATTAAAAATATAGTTTCTAGATCTTTAGTTTCAAATGTAATAACTTAGTGAAACCAATACAACGCGATAAAATCCATAAACTGTAGTTTAATTTCAATGTGTAACATTCGCGTAAACCCAAGAAGATACTATGTGAACCAGTACGGACTGGAAACAGCAACAAAAATACGCCGGTTAGAAGATCTACAAACCAAGCGCGCAAGATATATAACATCTTTAAATTTCTTGAAGAGACGCCGGGATCACGATCTCATCCCTACATGCTACAAGATATCAGCCAAGAAGGACATACGTGGGAGCGCTAAGATCTTAAAACAGGCAAGTCAAAAGTTACTCATACAAAAGATCCATGAACACAGAGCTGACTTACGCAGAATAAATAAAAATGTTGAGAATTTATCTAACGAAATATACAGATTGACAACTTCATTTGATTTTAAACAATGCATAGATGCAATAAACAACAGAGAAACATCAAAATATTATGCGTGTAAACGTAACAATATTCAAAAATTTGAAAAATTACAACAAAAATCAAATGACCAGT